>BSQZ01000173.1:205000-296126 GCA_033239005.1 Lamellibrachia satsuma | reverse complement strand
GTGTCCACTCGGTCACATTAATTTGGAACGACCTGCTCAAATGTGTCCAATCAGTCACATTACAAATATTTGGAATGACCTGCCCAAATGTGTCCACTCAGTCACATTAAATATATTATATTTCGAAAACAAATAGACCCTTACTTGTTTATCTATCAACTCCTGTCTTGATATAGGTCCTTCTTTTTGAAACGGTTTGTTTCTATTGATTTAATATGTACTGAAACGTTTTACATGTAAATGTTTATTAGTTGTAGTCGATATTGAAAACACTTAGTGTACACTTTTTATTGTTAGATTGGTTAATTGTGAAATACTAACATTTGTTTCTTCTCAAAAACCGTTATATCCACATCCATCCAATCTATTATATAAGGTTTACAAAATTTAACAAGATTGTATCAAAAACTACAAGTTGCAGATGAGAGGGAAGCCTATAACTTATCCAATAATGTTAACATCTCATTATTGAACAGTTACGCATCTAGTATTCACAACATAATATGTGCACAACAGTTTACACATAATTATCATATTTAGTAATCCATTAGCAAGAGCTTGGACAACTATCATCGTTGCAAGCAGAAGCTGCATCAACGACTCTGGCAAAACAAAAACATAGAATAGTCTGGATGTAATGACCCCTGTCATATCCAATATAATTAGACTTATGTGTGCGATCAACGTGCATAGCGCAAACAGTAAAAGAGATAGTTAACTTCACATGCTAATTGACAGCTGTGCGCCAGTATTTCACACGAGGTTGGGATGTTGAAGTCACTGAGCAGCGAAGATGTCACGCAGACGAGGAAAGGCCATCAGCAGGGCAGGAACATCAGCTGCGACGACGGCACCAACAACGGCGACGACCAGCCCGAGTGCGACGGCTCCGATCACCTCCGACTGGGCTGCTTCCTTCACCACCGGACTGTACTTGGCTGGCGCCACACGATCTGTAAACCATATAAAGATAGTTGTACTTAGGTGGGACCACAAGATCTGTAAATCATAGAATGAGAGTTGCACTTAGGTGGGACCACACGATCTGTAAACCATTTAATGAACGTTTTACTTAGGTGAGAACACACAATCTGTAAACCATTTAATGAAAGTTTTACTTAGGTGGGACCATACGATCTGTAAACCATATAACGAGAGTTGTACTTAGGTGGGACCACACGAGCTGTAAACCATATAACGAGAGTTGTACTTAGGGGGGATTACGCTATATATAGATAATTTATTATATATTTAAAGCATCATTGGGTGGAACAACACGATATGTTAACCATATAATTAAAGCTGTATTGGGTAGAACAACACGATCTGCAAACTATATCATAAGATGTACTTGGGTAATACCATATGACCTGTAAACAGGATAAAGTGAGCAGTACTTGGGTGGGGCCACATGATATGTAAACCATATAATGAGAGTTGAACGTGGATGGATCCATACGATCTGTAAACCATATCATTAAAGCTGTATTGGGTGGAACAACACGATATGTACACCATATAATGAGACCTGTACTTGGGTGAGCCACACGATATGTAAACAATTCAATGAGGGTTGTACTTGGGTGACACCACAGGAACTGTAAACAGTATAATAGTAGTTGTACTTGGGTGAAACAACACGGTACGTAAACCATGCAATGAACCCTCTACTTGGGTGGAGCCACACGATCCGTAAACCATATAATCTTAGCTGTATAGGGTGGAACAACACGATATGTACACCATATAATGAAATGTGTACTTGGGTGGGAACACACGAACTGTAAACCTTATGACGAGAGTTGTACTTAGTTGGCGCCGCACGATATGTGAATCATATAGTGAGAGTTGTATTTGGTTGTATCCACACGATAAGGAAACTATATAATAAAAGCTGTATAGGGTGGAACAACACGATTTGTAAACAATATAGTGAGAGATGTATAGGGTGGAACCACACGAACTGTAAACAATATGATGATATTTGTCCTTGGGTGTCGCCACACGATCTATAAACAATATAATGTGAGTTGTCCTTGGGTGACGGCACACGATCTGTAAACAATTTAGTGATAGTTGTATTTAGGTTTCTCAAAATGATCTTTAAACCGCATAATTAGAGCTGTACTTGGGTGTCGCCACACGATCTGTAAACAATATAGTGACAGTTGTACTTAGGTTTCTCAACGTGATCTTTAAACCGCATAATGAGAGTTGTACTTGGGTTTGGCCACACGAAGTGTAAACAATATAATTAGAGTGAGTTGTACGTGCGAGACGCCACCCAATATAAAACGAACTGTACTTAGATGGCGCCACACAATATGTATACCATATTCAGACTAAGACGAACACACTACGATAAATAACGTTAAACATTGTAGACCTGCATAAATACACAGTCCAACATTCGTTTAACATCTTAGACTATGTACACAAAGACAAATAATGTTCTGTGCGTAAATACGGAATCCTGCATAGTGATCACAAATGAAAACTCGTGTAACATATCATTGTTCATCTTTATAATTACCAACACAACCCATGATATCAGGCCACCATTCTCCGTTGCTTGTACATGTGAGTACCCGGTACTTGGCTCGGTTTCTGAACATCTTGTCATTGCCGCAGGATGTGTTCACGACAGAACGCCAGGTACGACTTGTCGAGTTGACGACCATCCCGTCCCACGTTGGCAGTGACTTGCAGTTCACCACTGATGTTGATGTATGCAACATAACAAATGACACCATTAACCTGCATGAATAGAAATTTGCCAAACAAATGTTGTAAATGTAATCAAATGTTTACGTATGGTTTCGTTCAAACATGTTGTTCCGGAATAAATTGTCTGCTTTATATGATATGTGCATATATTCAAAATGATATTATGTTAATACACTGAAACAACACCACTACATGTGTTGTTATTCGTTGATACGGCAAACCTAAAACTACAGTTGATTTTCCATGGACGGAACCACGGCGTTATTTTATACAATTTGAATGTACAGTAATAATAATCATTGTTCAAGAGAGGGGAACTGTTTAATCGTACTATATTTGGTTTGATGTATGTTCTAGTAATGCGGTTCTGCAATATACACCAACCCAGCTGAACTACTTATTTTATTCCGCACTTTCTTACAGGTGACATCATGGAAGGCGAAATTGCATTATAATATTATAAGGTATTATAATAAACTATTTTTGTTCAGTTTCATGTTGATATCATCGACATTAAAAACAAAATAACACATACCGTCACAGTGGCCCAATGTTGGCTGCCATTCTCCATCGATGGTGCAGTTTGTGAGTTTTGAGAAGACCCATTGACGGAACCAGTAGCCCGATAGACACGAGTAGTTGATGGAGCGGCCGTACGTGGCTCGCATAACGACTTGGCTGATGGCGTAGTAGACTACTGGCTGGGGGCCGCACCTCACCGCTGTAAACCAGTAATTTTGTTCTCCAGAATTACAAAAATAACCAAAGCCAATGTGGACAGACTTCGTACACTAAACCACTTTGCACTACTCAAGTGAATGCCGATTACATATAGTTGTTAATACTTCTACATTGTTTGAATCAGTTAGATTAGAATGACGAATGTATGTAAATTTATTGGGAAATTAATAGTTTTAGCAACTAAGACGTGGCCATATCTTGAATGCCCGCATTTACTTAAAACTGTCGTTTTTGTAATAAGAGATAAGAAGTTCATATGTTTGCAATATGATAGTTGGGGGCAATACAAATACAACATTTTGTTTCTAGCAATACACTATCGACTCAATGTTGTGGGTAGTACAATTCAATCACTGCATAAAAGTAGTTTACCGTGCCAACACAAACATAGGCGGACAAAGAACAGCAATTATATAAATGTGTTTCACCGCTAAAACCATGCTCCTTCCCCTATGGCATATGGGAAACGTCAGCAGTGAAGGCCTGCATGCCTACGCGCAGATACGTCCACAAAAAATTCACTGACCGAAGAACGTATTTGAAGAATGATCAACCTCCTCCGTGACATATGAACAAGCACATCGGCCTACATATTCACGAAAGAACACACAACGTAATCGAAGCGCAAAACAATACGGCCCAGTGGACTTCAGTGATATGACAGAAACAGACACAACAGAAACTGGTTGTACTCACGCTGACACGTGTCTTGCAGGCCGTCCCACTGCCCCGTCTCATTGCATCTGACAGTGATAGCGCGACCAGAATCTAAGGTGTAGCCTACCTCGCATGTCACGTTCATCTCGCTCCCAAACATCAACTCATTTGATTCAACTGTTGCATGCGGGATTGAGGTTATCTCCGGGCAGAAAACGGCTGCAATCAATTATACCACAACAACAGTTTTTGGCTGGATGCTTGTGGGACCATATCAATGCCTTTATCTTATCATAGATCTTATATTTGAACATACACGTACGCACACGCACGCCCGCACGCACGCACGAACGCACGCACGCACGCACGCACGCACGCACACACACACACACACACACACACACACACACACACACACACACACACACACACACACACACACACACACATTAATCAATCGAATCTCGAATGTTTCGTTGCCAATCATATCACTGTTGTTTAACAAGAATAATAAAACTAACGTTTGCATTCTTTCTCCGTATATGTCCACACGTTGCCATCACAACATGCAAGATGTGTCTGAGTCCTGTCACCAAACACGTGTCCCTGGTGACATTGAATCTTAGCAATAGAGCCATTCTCTGCAACCGTTGTCATCTCCATTGTCCCAGGAAGCTGGGGGAGGGGAGGACACCGGCCGGCTGCAGGTGTACAATAACATTATGTTGTGTCAACCGTTACTTACAACGTGATCAATGTATTCAATTATAGTGGTGATAGTCAATAAAGAAACAATGCCCAAAGCCATTAAGAGCAATTCGATTAGAATATCACAATTTGGTCTGAAGGAGGAAATATGAATGCAACTATTTTTTCCACTTGAAATATATTTATACGATATATAATGTTTGTGTTGCATGTGTCAACAGTTTGTTAGTGATGGTTTAGCATGTACGTTGACTGCACTGTTTTCGGTTGCAACTAGATTGCGTTATATTTCAATAAACCCTCAGTTGAATTATTAATTCGTTATTCGGAAATCGCATGCGCATCTATTCTTATAATATTGTATACTAACAAAATCAATAAATAGGTGCCAAACGATGTTGGCAGAAAAACATGTTCTCTTAGCTTTACCTTTGCATGACAAATGTGTTTCATTCCATTTGCCACTTTCCAAACAAAGGATTCTCTTTGAGATCACTCCGTCCGCAAAACGCATATTCTCCTCGCAGTCGTACGATATCATTTCCCCGGATTTGTAGCTTTCGCCAGTTTTCATGGAGTTGGCAACGATTGGAGATGGAGGACAAATTACTTCTAAAATTCATCCACGTACAACAATAAACAAGATGAATACGTTGATAGACTCGTGCAAATAAATAGTTAGATAAAGAACAACCACCAACAGAAATAAATAACCATGTAGATAATCGGTGCCTAAAATTACTAACATATACGCATCCGATAATTCTATAAATGTAGAAACAACAACTTAAAAATATAGCAAGTTTTATGGACTGCATTGGTTTTACAATTTATCTTAAAGAAATGTACCAAATGCTAAACCTTGGTTAAGTATATATATATATATATATATATATATATATATATATATATATATATATATATATATATATATATATATATATATATATATATATATAATGTATAGATGCTATAAGTTACTTCGACATTCACGAAGAGTCGAGTTCCATTCAGTGCCTAAAATGACTAACATGTACGCATCCGATAATTCCATAAATGTAGAAACAACAACTGCCCTAGTACAAACCATCAACGGGATAAAAAGTATATTTTTTTATAGGTAAGCATAGAACCACACTAGTTTATACTTGTCAGAGATTAACCACTACTACCGATTGTTTATGTCGAATGTATTATCATTCATCGGTTGGCATTGCAGGCTACCACAACTGAAATATATATATATATATATATATATATATATATATATATATATATATATATATATATATATATATATATATATATTTATATGGAATATATAGAATGTATAGCTGCTGTAAGTTACCTCGACATTCACGCAGAGTCGAGTTCCATAGATTTTTTACCACACATTCTACGGCCATATTCCTGGTGCCATCATCAAATCTGTAGCCGGTGTCACATTTAACTTCTACCACTGTGCCAAAGGCCGTCAACTTGGAAGAGACCGTGCCGTGAGCAGGGATGGACAACTTCGGGCAAAGGTCGACTAGTATACAAAAGTGAAAACAATTGGTCAGGTGTATTGTCCACTAAGAATGTTTCATTAATGTACACATTTACATTAACTTCCCATGTTCATGGCCAATTGAGAAGAACATACAGTTTACAGTTAGATCATGTGTCTACATAATATGTACTGATTCTCAAGTTTATCAACAACAAGTGGTTTATGATGTCCTATTCACCTTGGCAGTCGTCCACATCTTCCCATTCCCTGTTCGTCTGACAACGGACTAATCTTTGTGTGTCGCCGGTTGGGAAGCGATGTCCTGCTTTACATCGCAATTTGACAGAAGAACCAACGAGAGAGGAGTATGGTCCGTCAACCATCGCGTGGTCCAAGTAGGGCACTGGTGAACACCGCACTGGAAATAGATCAAGCAGCCACAGTTGAGATGTTGTATTTGCTCTTTTCACGCTTAAACTGTGTTCATAAACGTACACAACAATGAAATGTGCTTAAGTAAAAATAAGTGTAAATTAAATGTTGTTTTCACAGATATTCTAACAGAGTCTATCGATCCACATTATCAGTTGATTGGCCATCCGTTTGACGCTATTTTTGCGGATTACGGTAACATTATATTAGTAGCTTGTACCAAACATGCTGCAGAATAAAATATGAAAGTCATTTGTTGAATATGTGTTTGGTGAAGATAGTAGCCAGGTAATTTGATTTTGAAACTCTAGTAAAACAATTTATAATTGCATTAGGTGTCTTCGCCTCAACCGGGCGTCAACAAATGATGATCTTTGGCAGAAAACGTAGATATTAAAGGATGGACCTTACGCCTAGATAGCCTTTTTTAATGAAGCTAAATGGTTCATGAGAACGACTGTGCGGACAATAGTTATGTAACATTAAATTTATTTTACCAGGAAATACTATAGCTGCATCGATAATTAACCGTTGATATTAATTCGTATGTTGGTTTATCTTTATGTTAACTTTACCTTGACAGCTTTCGAGTGGTGGGTACCACACGCCGCGGCTTGTGCATTGTGTCTCTGCCGTGTTGATGCCAGTCGAGAAGAGAAGGTCACCATCACATGTGTATTTCACGATCGTCCCGACCAGGGCAACGTCGCTGTTTGCCACGGCATTTGTTACGTGCGGAATGAAACGGCAAGTAATAGCTGTAATATGGTAAAAACATAGATTAATGGTGCAAATGATTATGTTTAATACGAATACAGAAATTTCCCTTTAAACTACTACATGACAAAAGTGTCCATAATACTAAAGTTGCTGGTTTGGGCACGTTTCCTCTATGCAAAGATAACATAACATTATTAGGTAAGCCTACACAAATAGTTTAAAGACCAGCGATAGAGAGTGGCCTGACGAGAAGTGAAACTGGATTCCTGCTGTTATCACCACAGCGGCATACCATCAATCGAACAAGCTAGAGAGAAGAATTAATATGGCCTACGCGTTTATGTCAAATAAGTCAAGTCATTGACATTTACATACAATTTGTTTTCTAATTTATGTCCATTGATATGTGTATGCATTAAGGATACAACAATCATGAAGTGAATATATCATTTGCTCTTATAACTCTTAACATGTAGTCACTATCGCAATACCAAAACACAAACGTAATTGTGATGGAACCAAAGACATATGTCAAAGTATTGGGTGCGTATGCATAGACACAGTGTGTGACGTCAAATATAATGTTCATGTAGTGTTGTGGTTTACTCACTCGTCACACTAGAATCAACAACAACACGACTCACGTTTGCACTGCGGTTGAGCACTCCACTGACCGTCACTTTGACAGACAACGGTCCGGGACTTTCCGCCTTCAGACATCTCATAATCAGCGTGACAAGTGACGGTGATGGTGTCTCCAGTGTTAATCCCGGCGCCCTTGGCGTCCATGTGCTTCCCGGTCCGGAAGCGACGACACGCCACACGAGCTGCAGCCAACAAAGCATATATATATATATATATATATATATATATATATATATATATATATATATATATATATATATATATATATATATATATATATATATATATATATATATATATATATATATATATATATATATATATATATATATATTTATATATATATGTATGTATAGAGAGAGAGAGATAGAGAGAGAGAGAAAGCGAGAGAGAGAGAGAGAGAGAGAGAGAGAGAGAGAGAGAAAGAGAGAGGGTGTAAATTACACATACACATACTTAAGTAACCCTGTTTAAATATAAATATAACTGAGCATCGGGCATCCCCATCCTTCGCCATCAATCCTTACTTATCCGTTTGAGTCATGCGTTTGATCGTGACATAATGACAACACCTGTCTTAGAGTATCAACATGTTAGTTGATACCGAACCATGTTACATTTAATTGAAAGGAAAAAAGTATTTTTATTTCCTTTAAAGGGGAACAAAAGTCATGTATTTGGGCCTCTGCACATATAAGAGTACCTAAAAAATAACCATTTGCAACTACAACTAATAATTTCACGCCAGTTGTTTACTAGAAAAACCTTGTTGAACACATGCATTCGTAAGCTCATGGGCCGCGCCATACGGTTAGATACGTCACGAGTGTCAAAGTCTAGCAATGTTCGCTCGCCAAATTAAAATATTGTTGTATATCCATATTTCTATGTTTGCCAATAGGATATCGCCAATTTATGCAACATAATTTGTGTTGACCTTGGTCTACTAAACAAGTCGTCTTTTGGACAAACTTGCACGTTTGTTTGAGACATTGCGTTGGTTATGTGTATGCTGGCCTCACTTAGTAAGTCACATGTAGTCTAGGTTAACCGATTTTCATAGAACTGCGCATGCGCTTATCAGTCGAGCTGGTTAATATGCCAGCCTTCATTCAGTCGGAGATTTAGCCAAAAACTGCCACTTCTAGAACACATCTTAATTTTTATTGCGCGTGGTTAATTTGTATTATCTCATTTAGGTGCATATTCCCAAAACCACGACATTCAGTTCACTGTAACTGTATTTGTGTACTTTTACTTAACAACGCCTTATAATATCGGTTATTATACTCAACAACATAATCATCGTAATATAAACAACCGTGGATTCGAAAGGTGTACCAATACGATTTAATTTTTTTGGCAAATATGTATTTAATATAGATTTATATAATTACATATTCTTCGAATGTACTGAATCATCCACGCTTTGTGATGTTGATATGGAATAAAAATAGCTGAGACATACCACTGAATGTTGCGGGCCTTTCAGTTGTGGTTTCTTTTGAAGTAGGTATATCTGTGATGTGTTTCTGAACTGTTTGACAAAGAATATCACGTCACTCACCATTCTAGACACATAATTATAATTGAGCATTAAAAGTGTCATTATCTCAATGAATGCACTAAATGTTGCAACTAAACTATGTATGAACATTACAGCTTCAAGACAAAGTCATTATCGGTAATTTTTAGCATGCATTTCAGGATATTATCAAATAATTTAACCTAATGCTAGGTGATGTCGGGAGAAAACTGGCAACACGTTCTACAAAATGAAGATGTACAAAGGGTTGCCAACCTTGACAGTTCTCAGTGGGCATTGTCCAGTTCCCCGTGTCGTTGCATGACGTCACAACAAGACGTACTCCACTCGGGAACCTGAACCCAACTTCACATGTGTAATTGGCAGTGTCGTCAAATACAGTCCCATTGACAATCACTGAAGCGTGCCTCATTCTCTGTGGTGATCCGCAGTTAATCACTAATAGAAATAAATTGCATTATTTTATTTTATAGCAAGACGTCAAAACATACTGCATATGATCTGCATCTACTCTGGCCTAATACTATATATACCTATTAAGGTTGATATTATGCTCGAAATGTCATTGGCCTAAGTCAATATAAATCCATAGTGGAAACTACATAGCAAAATACTGCATTGTACTATTAGCGTTAGTGCCCACAACACACCAAAGGTTGCTAAAAGTTGTTTAGTTTGTTTGTTTAGGAAGAATTACACAACTCTCTTCAAATGTTGAATCAGGTGATAGATTAGTAATTTTACTATTCGTTCAAATCACTAAAATAATATATAATAAATGCAAACGTAAACATTTTTGCTATTATAATATTTGTAATAAATAAGACATATTAAGATGAATCACAATGATGTGTACCTTCACATGAGTCATTAGTATGTGTCCAGTCTCCTGTGCTGGTGCACCACTGGACAGTACGACGTTCACCTCTCTGGAACCAGTGACCTCTATCACAGGTGTAGTTTGCAGACTGTCCATAGGTCGTCTCATTGAAAGCTACTCCGGCGTTTATCAGACTTGTGGGACGGCCACAGTCAACGACTGTAGAATGGAAATAGACAAATCAAAACAACATTCATAGACGACTTAAAAAGTGAAAACATATTTGATTGTGAGATTACATGTGTGTTGTTGTGCAATATAACATATAATTTTAAAGAAAATATCCAAGATCGTTTGTTTACTTTGAGTTAAACAAAGGGAACTTTAGGAAACACGTATATGTCTCCTCGTTTCTCTCACTCAGCACCCTTCTTAAATTACTGCACTGACTCACTGTTCGATAACGCATTATTTTAAAGATCTTTACAACTGCCTATAATACGCGGTCATCCAAGCAACCAGCATATTTACATTCATTGCTTACTCATGCAAGACATCCCAAACAGCTTCGATAATTTAATTATAATGTACTTTTTATTACTGCAAAGTTCGGAATTTGAACTTCTTCAATTGCTGCACCGACTGTGTGGAATTCATTCTCTGTTAGTGTTAAGTCTGTATGAAATATAACAATATTTCGTCGTAAACTAAAAACCCACTTTTTTAAATGTTTATCCTCCATAGCTCCCAGCGTACCAATCCAACTGTTTACAACTGGAACTGCTTATCGATTATGAACTTCTTAACCCATTTTGTTTTGGTGCGCTGCCGAGCTTGGGTCTCCCGAGGATTTTAGCGCAATACAAGTATTTTATATATTATTATTATTAATTATTTTGCACACGACTCTCGTGTAGACAGAAAGGTTAAGAGGCTGCAGTGTTCTCCGTGCGTACAAACTGCTTACGGATATACAGTCAATCCTTCAATGCGGCCAGTCAATCAAGGGACAATCCAAACATTTACACTGCTTTGTGGCTACACTCATTTGATAAAGAAACCCAAATAAAAATACAGTAAAAGCATCCCATTGTATAACATACACACCTTGACAAGTCTCTTTGACCGCTGTCCAATTTCCCGATTCGCTGCATGACGTTACTACAAGACTAGCTCCACTCGGGAACTTGAACCCAATTTCACATGTATTGTTCGCAGTTTCTTCAAATGTTGTTAAGTTGAAAACTACTTCAGCGTTTGTCCTGTGTCCTGGTGAGCCGCAGTCGACCACTGCAAACGCAGGAAATGGCACTGCTCCTACTATATAGCAATATCATTAATACACGCGTATAAATCATGCTTCATTCGTATTAATTCATCATAAAGTAATACAGCTCTCCGTTTTGTTCCCCCAGTGTTGATGGCATTAATACCAGTTCTCTACTAATGTTTTCTACTCCTTCCGCCACAGGTCCCGTTTCACTACCATATTTAACACCCTTCTGAGCTCTACCATCTGTCGCTCTGCAATCCCGCCAAACCACTTTGCATATAGTCCACCCATCTTAGTCGTGGTTTTCTACTTGTCCTTCTACCCTCCAATCTGAGCTCAAATGCTCTCTTCGAGTAATTAATAGAATTATACTATTGTGTTACTGTTACAAGATGCCATCATTAACACGTCTCGTTTCCAACAGTCCAGTTTCCTGCGTCGTTGCATGATATCATTGCAAAATTTCTTAGCGTGTATTTCGATATTATATATATATATATATATATATATATATATATATATATATATATATATATATATATATATATATATATATATATATATATATATATATATATATATATATATATATATATATATATATATATATATATATATATATAAATGATTTAACATAACGCTGATATCGGATGAAAACAACTAAATTAATAAGATGTACAAACGTTGCCAACCTTGACAGTTCTCAGTGGGCATTGTCCAGTTCCCCGTGTCGTTGCATGACGTCACAACAAGACGTGTTCCACTCGAAAATCTGAACCCAACTTCACATGTGTAGTTCGCAGTGTCTTCAAATATAGTCCCATTGACAACTACAGCAGCGTGCGTCATATTTCCTGGTGAGCCGCAGTCGATGACTACAGCCATGAACACATCTACATTGTTTCTATACATCAGAACTTAATGTTAATGCTAGTAGTGTGAATATATATATATATAATTGACAGATATTTGATAATGGCGGGCTACACATAGATGAGAAAATTGTTGGACTCTCGATAAGCCAATGGCTTCCTTGTTTACTTGCCATCTGGAACTCTGTGTGTGAGCAAAATTTCTTGTTAAAGCATGTTATTGCATTGAGTAATACAATATGGTGGCAACACGACCAGTCAGGAATCACACTAATAAAACAGGCATAGTATGGTTTGGTCATATATATGATAGCGTTAAACCTCTGCAATAGCTTACACCATTGAAACGTGTGTATTCAACATAACGAGGAAAGCTGAGAAAACGATGGATCGATGGTGTTTCTACAAAACTAAATTACATTATCATATCAGACAAGGAATCCCACCACACTGTTGCTTCAAACCAAATTTACAGCGCACGGATAAATTAATGCAGTAGTTCAATATATATTTTACAAAACAATACATTACAGCGTGCTGACCTTCACAGCTTTCGTTGGTCGCAGTCCAGTTTCCTGTGTCGCTGCATGACGTCACTACAAGACTAGCCCCATTCGGGAACCTGAACCCGACTTCACAAGTGTAATTGGCGGTGTATTCAAATGTTGTTCCGTTGAAAACTACTTCAGCGTTAGAAAGGCTTCCTGGTGAACCGCAGTCGACCACTGTAATCACAGGCAATGGTATTGTTTCCCCCATCAAAATAATATCATTAATTCACGCACGTAAATCATGCTTTATGCATATTAGTTCATAATAAAGTAAAATAGCTCCAAGTTTTGTCCCTGAAGTTCGAGGTGAGGCTGGCATCTATACTTGTTCTCGACTTATGTTTTTTCTCCCTCCGTAACTAATCCTGTTTCACTGCCATATTCAACACCCTTCTGCACTCTATCATCCATCACTCTCTTCTGCTGTCCCGCCAAACCCCTTGGCATATAGTCCACCCAACTTAATCGCGGTCTTCTACTTGTCCTTCTACCCTCCATTTTGAGCTCAAATGTTCTCTTCGAGTAATTAATATAATACTAATATTGTGTTACAGGATGCTAACCTTGACACGTTTCGTTCGCCGCAGTCCAGTTTCCTGTGTCGTTGCATGACGTCACTACAAGACTTGCCCCACTCGGGAACTTGAACCCAACTTCACATGTGTAGTTGGCAGTGTCTTCAAACGTAGTCCCGTTCACAGCTACTGCAGCATTCGTCAGACTTTGTGGTTTGCCGCAGTCAACTTCTGTGAACACAACAACACACTTTTGTTCATAGGATAACTTGATTTGCTAGTGTACTAATTGCATTTCCATTGTCTAAATATGCGTTTTCACGGCTTCATTTTTCAGCAAACTAACATTGACACGTCTCGTTTGCAACAGTCCAGTTTCCTGCGTCGTTGCATGATGTCACTGCAAAACTTTTTAGCGCGTATTTCGGTACTTATAATAAAATAATTTAGGACAATGCTGATACCAGGAGAAAACAGACAATACGTTCTGCAAAATGAAGATGTACAAAGGGTTGCCAACCTTCACAGTTCTCAGTGGGCATTGTCCAGTTCCCCGTTTCGTTGCATGACGTCACAACAAGACGTGCCCCACTCGTAAATCTGAACCCAACTTCACATGTGTAGTTCGCAGTGTCTTCAAATATAGTCCCATTGAAAACTACAGCAGCGTGCGTCATATTTCCAGGTGAGCCGCAGTCGACCACTGGAGACATGAACAATTCTACACTGTTTCTATACACCATAACTTATTTACTCTGTATGTGAGCATGTTTTGTTAAAGCATGTTATTGCATTTAATATTACAATGTGTTGGCAACAAGACCAGTCAGGAATCACATTAATAAAGCAGGAAAAGCCTGGTTTGGCCAAATGTATGATATCGCAACATCAAACCTCTTCAATAAGTTATACCGTAGAAACATGTGTATTCAACATCACGAGGAAAGCTGTGAAAACGATGGATCGATGTTGTTTCTAAAAAAAATAAATTACATTTTCAGACCGGAGCAGGAATCCCACATTGCTAATGCTTTAAAGCATGGGTAAAATAATGCAATAGTTCAATACATATTTTACACAACAATACATTACAGCGTGCTGACCTTCGCAGGTTTCGTTGGTCGCAGTCCAATTTCCTGTGTCGCCGCATGACGTCACTGCAAGACTAGCCCCACTCGGGAACCTGAACCCGACTTCACAAGTGTAATTGGCAGTGTATTCAAATGTTGTTCCGTTGAAAACTACTTCAGCTTTAGCCAGGCTTCCTGGTGAGCCGCAGTCGACCACTGTAAGCACAGGCAATGGTATTGTTTCTCCCATCATAATAATATCATTAATTCACGCACATAGATCAAGCTTTATGCATATTAATTCATAATAAAGTAAAATAGCTCTCCGTTTTTCTCTGAACTTCGAGGTGAGGCTGGCATCTTAACTGATCCCGTTTCACTGCCATATTCAACACCTCTCTGCACTCTATCGTCCTTCACTCTCTTCTACAGTCCCGCCAAACCCCTTTGCACATAGTCCACCCATCTTAGTCGCGGTATTCTACTTGTCCTTCTACCCTCCATTCTGAGCTCAAATGTTCTCTTCAAATAATTAATATAATGCTAATATTGTGTTATATGATGCTAACCTTGACACGTTTCGTTCGCTACAGTCCAGTTTCCTGTATCGTTGCATAACGTCATTACAAGACTTGCCCCACTCGGGAACTTGAACCCAACTTCACATGTGTAGTTGGCAGTGTCTTCAAACGTAGTCCCGTTGACAGCTACTACAGCATTCGTCAGACTTTGAGGCTTGCCGCAGTCAACTTCTGTGAACACAACAACAAACATTTCATTTGTTCGTACGATAACTTTATTTGCTGGTGTAATAATTGCATTTCCATTTTTAAAATGTGCGTTTTCACGGCTTAGTTTTTCAGCGAACTAACATTGACACGTCTCGTTTGCAACAATCCAGTTTCCTGCGTCGTTGCATGATGTCACTGCAAAACGTTTTAATGTGTATTTCGGTACTTATAATAAAATAATTTAAGATAATGCTGATATCAGGAGAAAACAGACAATACGTTCTGGAAAATGATGATGTACAAAGAGTTGCCAACCTTGACAGTTCTCAGTGGGCATTGTCCAGTTCCCCGTGTCGTTGCATGACGTCACAACAAGACGTGCTCCACTCGAAAATCTGAACCCAACTTCACATGTGTAGTTCGCAGTGTCTTCAAATATAGTCCCATTGGAAACTACAGCAGCGTGCGTCATATTTCCAGGTGAGCCGCAGTCGACCACTGTAGACAAGAACAACTGTACAATGTTTCTATGCACCATAACTGTATTTACTCAGCGTCCGTCATATTTCCTGGTGAGCCGCAGTCGACCACTGTACATTGTCTCTATACACTCTAACTTATTTACTCTGTATGTGAGCATAATTCTTTTAAAGCATGTTATTGCATTAAATATTACAATGTGTTGGCAAAACGACCAGTCAAGAATCACACTAATAAAGCAGGAAAAGCATGGTTTGGCCAAATGTATGATAGAGCAACATCAAACCTCTAAAATAGTTTATACCATAGAAACATATGTGTGTGTGTGTGTGTGTGTGTGTGTGTGTGTGTGTGTGTGTGTGGGTGGTGTGTGTGTGTGTGTGTGTGTGTGTGTGTGTGTGTGTGTGTGTGTGTGTGTGTGTGTGTGTGTGTGTGTGTGTGTGTGTTTGTGTGTGTGTGTGTGTGTGTGTGTGTGTGTGTGTGTGTGTGTGTGTGTGTGTGTGTGTGTGTGTGTGTGTGTGTGTGTGTGTGTGTGTGTGTGTGTGTGTGTGTGTGTGTGTGTGTGTGTGTGTGTGTGTGTGTGTGTGTGTGTGTGTGTGTGTGTGTGTGTGTGTGTGTGTGTGTGTGTGTGTGTGTGTGTGTGTGTGACTAACGGCAGCTGCGTGTCCTTATTTGGTATTGTTCTGCGTGTTTTTCACGTGCTACGAAAAAACTACATCAAACCGGTTCAAACCAGTTCAAACCGGTTCAAACCAGTTCAGATCGGGAAAAACCCCCCAAAAATAAGCAGAAACGACAGGCTATATAAACCGAGCCGCCACTGCAACTGCCATCACAATAGTTTTTCGATCTCTGCACAGCAGTTCACTCTTTCGTTGGAGCAGCACACCTATTCCACTGCGTCACCAGCAGCGATGTCATCTAGCGCGAAACACGCATGCACAAAATATGGAAAGGTATTTGAAAGACGTGTCCACATATTGCGTCACATACGAACGGTGAGCGTTCATAGTAGTAGAACAAACACCTCCACCGTCTACACATGTACGAAATGTTGTCAGAATTTCAATAGGCATGACAACTTGATGATACACGAAAGAACGACATGTGTCGTTTCACCGCCATCACCAAAAAGAGCAAAAGGGGAAGACACAACACCTCACCACCCGTTCATTAGCGAAGAGTCTATCGAACCACCTGATCAACTTCCCTTCGCCGACGCTCTGTGGACAAATTTATTAGACATCGTCAGCAACAATTGGTCCTCCTTCAGGATACGCGTGTCAAGAGGTCCCCTCCAAACCAAGGTCAATTTCCGATTAAATAGTTTAGATTCGACCATCTTAGAGACTGATTTAAACACCATTTTCGAGCAACGGACCCACTCGTTCAAAATCAACTTGAGTTACGGCTTCATTCTAAGAAACAAAAACTCGGATCAATATAGGTACTATCATTCTTCTTGTAATTGCTTCGGTCGCTATCTAAAGGAGCCCACCCTTATCACCAACCGTGAGGAATTCGATGACTTTCTGGAAAGCATAAAAGAAAAAGACGTCTTGCAGTGGGCCATCACCCAGATACCCGATTCAGCCTGGGTGGTTGAACTGGTGACAAATGTCACTTTTTTCATCAATTGGGTCGGCGTATCCCTCCCAATGTACGTCAAAAAGAACAAAGCCGTCATCGGTCTAGAAAGAGAACCCAACAATAACAAGAGGTACACCGACAATTTGTGCCTCTTTAGGTGTTTGAGTCTGCATCGTGGTGGTGACGTCCGTCGCTTGGATACATCTGTGAAGGATCTGTACGCAGTCTACAACCAAGATGATGATATACCCATAGAAGAATTTCAGTCACACACGACGACCTCTATCGCGTAGAGACCACTTTTGAAACGAACGTGTGCGTATACAAGCTCGTCGAGTCTGATGATGATGATGATGATGGCATGACAACCGCCGAACTCGTCCGTCGATCGTCATGCCACCACCCTAACACGATGTACCTCAATATGTACGAAACACACTTTTCGCTCATAAAAAAACATACGCATGTACTGTCATTCGTATTCAAGTCGAAAGTGTGGTGACTGTTTATGGAAAGATGCATATGAGCTTCGCAGACACGAGCGCACGTGCACGGGAGGTGTGGGTCGAGTCTACCCAGGAGGCGTCTACCATTCGACGCCGACGGTTTTTCAAAGTTTTGATGATGAAAATATTATAGTCCCCGAATCGTTGCGCTATTATCTGTACCGTGCAACTTTTGATTTTGAATGTTATGTCGACACCACACGACTTCCGTCGGATAGCGACAAGATCCAGTGGGTGGCGCGTCACGTCCCGTTGAGCGTCAACGTGGCATCCAAAGTGCCGGGACACGAACAAGCGCAATGTCTCGTCACGGACGGAGACACCGACAAGTTGGTGAGTTCCATGATGAACATCTTGCGATCGATGAGTGACGCCGCCTATGAAAACATTAAAGATTCGTACGAGGACGTATTGTAAAACCACACAAAAGCACGGGAGAAGTGGGATGAAACATTGAGCAATGCACGATCATCCGTACAAAACGCTGATTAAACAACTTTATGACTGGCTTCGACACTTACCAGTCATTAGCTTTAATTCGGGCAAATACGATTTCAATGCCATCAAACAGTTCCTCGTTCCCTACTCCTCGTTACCTACTTCCGAATGACAACAACAAAAACAACAAGAAGAGGAGGAGATGTAACAGGACGACAGAGAGAAAGAAGAAGAGAACGATGGCGTCGGGTCGTTTTTCGTCATCAAACGCGACAACACGTTCATGTGTCTATCGACGGATAAGCTGAAATTCCTAGACATGGACATTACATAGCCCCGGGATTCAGCTAAGTATCTGAAAGCGTACGGTTGCGAGGTGGCGAAAGGTAGTTTCCCTTACGAGCACATGGATTGTCTGACGATACTCGACGACACCGTTCTTCCACCGAAAGAGACCTTCTTCAGTCGATTGAAGAACGAGGGTATTTCCGACGAGGATTACGTCGGTTGTCAAGTGGCCTGGTGCGATAACGGCATGACGACCTTGCGAAACTGTCTCGTCTGGTACAACAATAGAGACGTCGTTCCCTTTCTACAGGCCATCGACAAGCAGTTTGCCTTCTATCAACAACGCGGCATATATATGTTCAAGCAAGGCATCAGCGTATCTGGTCTGACCTTGCTTTCCCTGTTGAACGACCTTCCAGAGAAGACGAACTTTACGCTCTTCAACGAGAAGAATAAAGATCTTCATCATCTCGTCAAAGGTCACGTGGTTGGCGGACCTTCGCTCGTTTTTCACAGCTATCACGAGAAATGGGTCACCACGCTATATCAGAACGAGTAGAGAGGCCGCTCGTCCGTGTCGGTCGATCGTCGGCTACGATGCCAACGTTCTGTACCTGTGGACTCTCATGCAAGACATGCCGACGGGATGGTACACGCGGCGACGGGAAGAGAATAACTTCCGATGGCTTTAGAATGGCTCACATGGGAAGCCACAAGATCAGGACACTCTATCCTTTATCAAGTCAACGGTTGGGAGAAGAGGATCGGTAAACTTCCGGTGGACGGGTGGTGCAATGAGACGAACACAGCCTATCAGTTCCACGGATGTTTCTACCACGTCTACCAGATCATCGAGTACACCCCCATCCCGTGCTTCCGGGACGGACTGAGCACGGGTCCTGTGGACGTGTAGAAAAGAACATTGTTCCGAGTGGACTCGTAATAGCCAGAGACTTCAGAGTCCTCTGTCTAACGTTTGTGGACGATATTGCATAGCTTTCGTATTGCTTCGTTGTAACGGTTTTCTGACGAAAACTTTTATCAACCTGTTCGGTACCGATTCGGTAGCTAACGATTGCCACGTGTTTGATTGACTTAAACAGCTACGACGAGGTAGACTGTACTATAGCACATCGTACATCGATCAAGCCTCTGGCGCAGTGGACCCACCACCCCCAAGCTCGCGACCTCTAGCGTGATGGTAACAATCCGCAAGTCGCCTCATCATCATCATCATCATCATCATCATCATCAACCTCGAGCCTCTGGCGAGGTGGAGACACTCCTACGCTCGCGATATCTGGCGTGATGGTCAACATCCACAAGTCGCATCATCATCATCATCATCATCATCATCATCATAGTTGCAGTCTTAGTGATATTACACGCTACCCTCGTTGTATCATCATGTTGCTTGTGTTGTTCAATAAAATACGTGTTCACTCGATATCGTTTCTGGTTTCCGCGTTAGCCCCTTTGATCTCTATTAACAACCCTGTTAACGAAAACACAAACACACAAACACAAAAACAGAAAACACACAAACACACAAAACACAAACACTCAAAACACACAAACAAAGAAAACACACAAACATACAAACATTTAATGGCCGCTGCGCTACCAAACATGGAAGTGCGTGACTTTCGTTAGAATGTTATACACGTACGAGGATGGACTGAGCACGAGTCCGAAACCACATTATCGACTGCAACGATTTGGCCATGGTTATATACAAATCTTCGACGCTGTACGGTTGGGAGGTCCGACGCCCTTGGTGACCGTGTCACCCAGGTTCCCCTGAAACCTCGTGAGTGCCCTCTGGATATCGTATCAGCACAAACAGGTCACATGCATGCGCTCAACCCATCAGAACAGTCGCCACGCCCCTTGGTGACCGTATCACCCGGGCTCACCTGAAACCCCTCTATGGCGACTGCATCACCCAGGAGAGCGCCCCTTGGTGATCGTATCACACAGGTTCACTCGAAACCTCGCGAGCACCCTCTGGCGATCGTATCAGCGCAAAACAAGATGATAACAAAACAAGGTTGCAGCCTCCATAAAGAGGTACCGTTATATGCAAATGAGGACGCAAAGGTCGGTGACCTTTGACCTTGATCCGTAGCGTCCTCTGGCGATCGTATCAGCGCAAAACAAGATGGCAGCCTTTATAGAGAGATCACGTGATATGCAAATGTGATGTGACGTCATAGGTCACGTGACTGATCACGACCAATCAGAACTCTCCAAATCCCCCATCAATGTGAGCAATAATAAGGGACCACCAGGTCACGTGACTGTTCTCGACCAATCGGAACGCTCCATTTCAAATACTGACCAATCAAAACGATCCAAATCCTCCCCTCAATGTTACGTATTCAAAACCGCACACATACTAATAAGAAACATTATAAGTGTGTTTCCTGCGAAAGAATCTTGAGACGACCGAAGTAATGTGGAAATGTGAACAGGAGGTGTACCTGCATCTAGCATTAAACAAGTTGACTGAGTTTGTTATTGATGTGGCATAGTGTGTGAGGATAGCGGAAGTAGCAATGGTGTACGTAGGAGGTTGCAAGCAGGGGCGGCTGCATGGAGGCGGGTGGAAGGTTTTATGTGGACAGAGAGTTGAAGAAACAGCTGACGCATGCATTTCACCCGCTTCTGTTTGTGGGTCGGGAACACTTGCACTGTCAGCGATACAGGAGGAGAAGCTATATTTAACACAATACAACTGGGTTCCGAGAATACGTAAACTGGCACGAGAAGACAAAAGGAAGATTGGGACGGAAAATAACAGAAAATATAAGAAAAAACACATTAGAATGAAGGTAGTGGGGATCAAACTGAGATGAACAGGACTAACACACAGAATGAGTGATGAAACATTCAAAAAGAGAGCATGATAAACAGAAGAGGGTGGTTGAAGGAGAAGAGAACGATCGAAATTAAAATGAAGGGAAATAATAAGAGATATCTCGAAGGGCAGAGATGAACAGCCGAACGAGGGAGAAAATGGCAGAACATGACAATAGATGTCGATGACTCGTCCCACCCCGCAAGGGACCAACGGAAGACAATTTAACATAACTCTCGTCGACAAGGCAATACAATGCTCTACATATGATCATGTGTACAAAATGCATAAGAATATACGGATACAATCAATCCTTCTACGTGGCCACATGCAATCCAGGTATAATCTAATCTACAACAACATATTGCATTTGGACAAATGCGCATTTGTTCTATGCTATATTAATTTAATTATAAACTCAAATGAAAACAAAACTAATAGCAACATCATATGAAATGACATACTAACCTTGACACGTTTCGTTTGTAGCTGTCCAGTTCCCCGTTTCGATGCATGAAGTCACTACAAGACTTGCTCCACTCGGGAACCTGAACCCAATTTCACATGTGTAGTTGGCAATGTCTTCAAATGTAGTTCCGTTGAAAACTACTGCAGCCTTTGTTAGGTTACTTGGTTTGCCGCAGTCAACCACTGTAAGCACAGAAAATGGCATTGATAGATGTGCAAACACTATGGTTTAAATGTATTAGTATATATAAATATTAATACAGTGTTGCTGTACATATTAAACAGAGCGTTGTGTCACACAGTGCTTACATCGACACGTTTCGTTGACTGCAGTCCAGTTCCCCGAGTCCTTGCATGACGTCACTACAATACTTGTCCCACTCGGGAACCTGAACCCAACTTCACATGTGTAGTTGGCAGTGTTTTCAAACGTTGTCCCGTTTACAGCTATTGCAGCATTCGTCACACGAGGCGGTGATCCGCAGTCAACTTCTGTAATCACAATAACAATTGTGTATTCATATGATAATCTGATGTGCTTGTGTTATTGTAATTATTATTTTATTGAATCATGCGCATATGAACAAAGGACTGGAGCCGTAGTTTATTTTGGCACAGAAGAAATCAATGATAGAGGACTTCGACGTTTCGAATTTGGAAGTCACAATCTCACCTTTGTCAACACGTTGCAAATGAAAACAAACACTTTAGATACAAATAACGTGGCACTCTCCTAATGGACGGAAACAAACACAATTATTTTGACTACACTCTCACTCCTAGACGTGTCAAATACACAGCACTAGAATATTCCCACGGGCTGACGTAGGCGGCATCCACGACATGGTTCTCGCCGCCTTGAACCTCAAGCTAAACAAGATACACCACCAGAAAACCCACGTTTTCGATTTCACATCGAAAAACTGAAGCACCCATAAATTGCTAAAACAAAATGTGAGGATAGAATATGCGGTAGATTCCCACTTCTAAATCTTCTAGAAGAACTTGTCAACGTCCTCAATGATAGCATCAATTTAGTTGTAAAGGAAATATCGGCGACGTAAGGGGAAAAATGTAGACAACAGACTCTAAGTAGATAACATACTCTAACACAGAGCCGAACGTTAGCGCACTGTCAATCGCACCATCAGAATGACGATGATAAAAGCAAAATAATAGTGGACCTCAGTGAGAAATGTGACACACATTGAAGAGGCTGACAAGACAACAACAACACAAGGCTACAGTTATCGAAGATTCAGATGGTCGAACTGAAACCAGGTTCCAGCACACTGGAAAAACAGCAGTGTCGAAAAAAGGCGACATGCAAGTGATGGGAGGAGACGTAGAGGAGCTACAGCACACACTGGAAGGAGGGCAAACTGCTTTAAAACTGCATCCCTGAAATAATAACAATCTTCATTCTGCCAGAGGATCTAGAAAACAACATAATGGCCCAGATTTTTGACTCAATCCATGATAATTCCACTTCCCAAAAAAAGGAAATGTAAGATTATGCAAACATTACGTAACCATCAATATCATCAGCCATCGAAGCAAGATTATAATACGAGTAATTTTTTTAACAGGCTCGTTGGAAAAGCGGTACTGGCTGAAAAACAGGCATGATTTAGGGCCGGGAGAAAAAAAATTAGTAAATCTTAAATTTAAGACTGATCACAGTCAAATATCTGTTTCACCAAAGAAACCTTATCAACAATTTCATCGATTGTATGAAGGCAGTATTTAGCAAGACGTCTTATGGAAAGTCAACTTCGACGAAGGTACGTCATTCGTGCAAGGTATGCCAATTCAAGACGTAGTATTTCTAAAAACAACTAGTTTAGAGAACTTTTCAGGATAACTGCAGGAGTTCGCCAGGGATGTCCACTTTCTCCTGTTTTCTTCAATATATTCATCAAGAATATTAAGCAACACAACCCTATCTATTGGTGGAACGCAGATTTGTAATAATCGTTTTGCAGATGATATCGACATCGTGGTAAGGAGTGAGGATGAACTTAAGGACGTCATCACAAGACTGGACGAACACGCAAGAACCTACGGGATAGAAGTCAACTCGGAGAAAAGCAAACTATTTTCAACTGTACAAACCAGAACACCACCATTAACATCACGATGAAAGGTCACAACCTTAAGGAAGTTGACTCTTTCAAATATATTGGGTCCACCTTAAGTAAAGAGAGCACCTCAAGAAAAGAAATCAAAAATAAGGATAGCACTGACCATATCTGTTGTGCCAAGACAACATATCATGTGGAAGAGTAGATTCATTAACTTACAAATCACGCTTAAGCTCTACAGAGCACTCGCAGTAGCCACCCTCTATGGATGCGAGAGCCTGATTCTGACAGCATAGACATAGAGACATAGAGACTCGCATACACGTATTTGAGATTAAATGCTTGAGGAGACACTTCCACGTTTCTTTCATTGAAGCACATAGCGAAAGAATACGTGAGACATCACGTGGATTGCTTTGCTGGAAAGAAAGAACCCTTGTTGCCAACGGTGAAACGTCGAAAGCTTTCCTTGTTTGTTCTCATATTCTGACAAGACACCATCTCAAAAACTATCCTCCGAGGTAACCTGGAGGGCAAGAGAAGTCAGGACTGCCGGATAAAAACTAAACCTGGATTCATAACGCAGCTGAATGGACCAAACAAAGTACACTGCTCCTGCTGCGCACAGCAGAAGGCAGATTAAACTGGCGGATAATGTAGAAGTGCTCCCCCCACACGACCCTCCCGGTCAAATGATTAAGAGAAAAAAAGAAGGTATTTCAGAGCTTTTTTCGCCGTCGCAAACCTTGACACGTTTCGTTGGCCACTGTCCAGCTTCCTGCGTTGGCGCATGACGTCACTACAAGACTTTCGCCACTCGGGAACCTGAACCCAACTTCACACGTGTAGTTGGCAGTGTCTTCAAATGTTGTTCCGTTGAAAGCTACTGCAGCATTTGTTAGGTCTCCTGGTGAGCCGCAGTCAACCACTGTAAACATAGGAAGCCACTGTGAGTGTCAAAAATTGTGTATTGTTTATTTACATAATAGTGTTGCAAGTATACATTTTCTGCTTCAAACATTTTATTGTTGCCTTTTTTATAGTACAATATCGTGGGAACTTCATCAGTTCTGGGTCACATAAAAAATAAATAAAACAACATGGTTTGAAAACGATGGATCGATGGTGCCACAAACATAATATGTCTTCCTAGCGGCGCTTAAGAGTAATAGCAGATGGGTAATGTAAGATACATATTTTACAGAACAATGTATTACAGCGTGCTAACCTTGACACGTTTCGTTGGCTGCCGTCCAGTTTCCCGTGTCGCTACATGACGTCACTACAAGACTTGACTCACTCGGGAATCTGAACCCGACTACACATGTGTAATTGGCAGTGTCCTCAAATGTTGTTCCGTTGAAAACTTTTGCAGCGTTTGTCAGGTTTCTTGGTGAATTGCAGTCAATTACTGTGAAATAATTGTGTTTACATTTCATTATAATATTGTGTGACCATATGCCAACATAAATTGTTGGTTTTGTGGTAATCGGATGTAATGGTAATCAGTACTTAAGAAAATCTTTTGTTCTGCCATATCGATCCACTTTGGTATTTACTGGGTTAGGGAGGTTTTTCATCAGAACAAATACTATATCATGCGAAAGTGATCATGGCACATTTAATAAGTAAAATTGTGCAGATTATCCGATCCTGTTTTGCGCCCAATGAAACATACCTTCGCATGTATCGCGTGTGTCTGTCCAGTTTCCTTTGTCTGTACACCACGTGAACGTTTGACGTTCATCTCTCCTGAACCAGTGACCTTTATCACAGATGTATTGAGCGGCCTGTCCAAATGTCGTCTCGTTGAAAGCTACTGTTGCATTGGTTAGACGTGGGGGATGACTACAGTCAACGACTGCAGTGGAATACAACAGGCAATTAAAAACGATGTTCATATATTATTATTAAATTCCACCAATGCAAACAATTTAGTTTAGTGCACGTATCCACGATTTGGAATGTACGGTCTACGTCCATGTTTTGAGAACAAAGCAAAGATCATTACATATAACTAAACTATAGGTCTTACGTCTTGATTGACTAGCAATGTTTGAGGAGCAATTTAAAACCATAACAGAAATGCAGAACGTTTAGTTGGTGGATATTTATATAGAAGTAGGCCAAGCGGGCATGTTTGTATTCGTGGGTGTTGTATATGGAACAAGTTCAATGGAGGAGGAAAACTGATTTTCTTTAAATTTGTAAACGTTTATGACTTTAAAATATGTGTTTCAATGTACGGCATTTGGATAGCAGACTTCAAAGCATTATACATTGTTTTTAATAAAACAGTAATTCAAACGACGAGACCATTAGAGAAAATATGTAAAGAAATGATGAAATACAACGTAGGTATCATTACTATGATATGACTATTCACACACCGATATAATATGGGTGTATGTGTTCGCGCGGGCGTGCGTGCGTGCCTGTGTTCGTGCATGCCTGCGTACGTGGGGGTGTACGTGCGGGCGTGCGGGCGGGCGTGCGGGCGTGCATACGTGCGTACGTGCTTGCATGTGTGCTGACCTTGACATGTCTCGTTGGCCATAGTCCAGTTTCCTGTGCCGTTGCATGACGTCACTACAAGACTTGCCCCACTCGGGAACCTGAACCCGACTTCACATGTGTAGTTGGCAGTGTCTTCAAACGTAGTCCCGTTGACAACTACTGCAGCATGTGTCGTGTTCCGTGGAGGGCCACAGTCGATCTCTATGAACCAGAACACCAGCATATTAAGCACGGCCTATGCGTTAGATACGGATATTTGCTAGTTGGTCACGCAGATATGGCAGTTGTCAACATCAATCCACACACTATGCTTCATACCTATAGATGTTTATGTCCATCTATTACAGAACACATACAATCGAACTCATAATATTTTATAAATGACAAATACGGTTTTTACTGTCAGATTGTGCATACTGCTAAGTACGTAAACAGTTGGCAGTGTCTTCAAGGTGTGTTCCCCTCAACATTATTGTCGCATTTGCTACATGTATTGGTGAACCGCAGTCAATCACTATAAACATAGACAATGGTGGATTTATGTCGTGAAATGCATTCCCATCGGTGATTCTTAAATATGTGTTGGATGACTTTCACCCAGTCTCTGCAAACGTGCTAACATTAATTTGAAGTGTCCAGTGAGTCATATTCGTGCACGTCCTGACTGACCATTTTGAACCCCTGGGAAACCGGAAGCCAATAGTGTTTTTGTAATTGAGAACCTTCTCAAAGTGTGTCCCGTTATGCCCTCTGTAGGCATTCTCCATCAGAGGAGGAGCTCCACAGTCGACCCCTGAACGACACAACCAGGCAACTTTCACTAAATGCAATAGTCATAACATAATTAAGTTACATATTTATCAAGTTAGTGTTCTACTTGTAAGGGCCTATTGGAATATCTGCATCCTTTATGTGTTGTAATAATGAACGTGTCAGTCATGGTCGCAATGTACGAAGCACTCACCCGACAATACTGCAACATCATGCACGTAGCCTACGGCAGGTAGTGCAATGGTTTGATGATTGGTTCCATCTAGCTGAACTGTCGAAAGCCTGAAAACGAAAACAAACAAACTCACTTAATGTTGAAATGTGATAGTGTGAATCCTAGCATACTTTCACACTACGGTAATTATAAATAATATAACACACACACACATACACACACACACACACACACACACACACACACACACACACACACACACACACACACACACACACACACACACACACACACACACACACACACACACACACACACACACACACACATGAAATAATACAAACGTTTGAGAGGTAGTTACCATGTCATATTCAATGACAGCACTCCAATCTTCTTTCAGCCCACAAGGTAGTTGGGCCACAGAAGCTCTGATCGATTATTGAGGCGGTAGAATAAATTGGATGAATGCGACTTACTTACTTAATCCTCTTCGTGCGGGATCACACATAAGGCCGACACCAAAGAACGCCAATGTTGCCTGTCCGTTGCAAGCTTCGATCAGCCCCATCTTCCAGTCGCCTGGTGTTTCTTCCGTCTCCCATATTCCTTCAAATATCTCTGTCAAGGCTCCCATGGTGACTTCTCCTCCATCTTTCAACATCTCTGCGCTTACACAGTCTGCACCCGGTGCTTTCCCAGACTTCATGGTCCTGATTGCGTTTCTCACTTCTTCAGCAGATGGTGGGTCTGTGTTGACCTTCAGGTCCTCTTTGCTTTCTGGAATTTCTGCTTGATTTCTTGGTGCTTCCTTGTTGAGGATGGTCTCGAAGTGTGTTTTCCATCTCTGGGTTTGTTTTACTTCACAGGTGACAACATTTCCATCCACATCTTTCACTGGAATATCACTATTTTTAAAACCGCCAGTCAGCGTTTCGGTTATCTTGTACAGTGTGGCCATGTTCTGTGTCTGTGCTGCTGCTTCTGCTTCATCTGCCAGATTTTCGATGAAGGCTCTTTTATCTGCTCTCGTCTTCCTTTTGACTTCTTTGTCCAGTTCTGAGTGTCTACTCCGCAGCTCCTTCAGTCGTTTAGCTTCTTTTTTGTTGCTTTTCTTTCATCAATTGTTGTCCATGTGTCTGACTTGATCCATTCCTCCTTCTTTTTTCTTCTGTACCCTAAAAGTTTCTTGCTTGTTTCCATCAGTGCCTGATTGAAACTGTCGATGCTCAATTCTTGTTCCTCTTGGAGTATGCGAAAGCGGTTTTTTAAGTCCAGCTGGAAAGCTTTCTCTGTAGTTGGGTTATTTAACTTTCCTGTGTCAAATCGCCGTTGTCTCTCTTCTCTTCTTTGTGTCTTCCGTAGCTTCAAGGACAATGTTGCCACTACCAGCGCATGGTCACTCCCCACATCAGCTCCGCGTCTGGCTCTAACGTCCTGAAGTGATCGTCTCCACTTCTGATTGACTATCACATGGTCGATCTGGCTGACAGTGCTGTTATCTGGGGACCTCCAGGTGGTTTTGTGAATGTTTCTGTGCTTGAATAGAGTTCCACCTATGACTAGGTTATTCTCAACACATAGGTCAGAGAGGCTCTCGCCATTGTTATTTATGCATCCAAAGCCCTCGGTGCCCATGACCCTTTCTCTTCCTGTGTTTTCCTTTCCAACTCTTGCGTTTAGGTCTCCTACCATCATGAGGATGAATGCGATGTGGCAAATTAATCCAGTGATTTGAGGTGGATAGTATGCAGTTGTCCGTCCAGTCGCTTCGGGTTTGTGTTTGTGGATTTATGAGAGTCGCTGCCTTATTGGCCTTCATCCCGGGAGGTAGGTTACTGCTGAAGACGTCAAGAGCGATCAACCCTTCGCCAAGACACATATGAAGACAGTGCTGGAGATAGTTGCTTCTTTGCTGTCGACAGTATGACAATATGACGAATGTGGCTCTTTCCCATATAGTTTAAATTGAATACTAATGGGGAAAAGGGAGTGCGGAGGTTCAACATCTTCTTAATGTTGCTGCTTGCATGGCAGTGGATCACAGCGCCAGTGGCAGCATATGAAACAAGCAACGACCTCTCATTCCTCTGGAAGTTGGTAGGTGCTCATGCGGTCGACAGCAAAGTAGCGAAAGATGCTAGCACTGCCAGTGGTGTATTAGCGGATGGCTACTAACTATTGACGTCCTCAGTAGCAACGTACCGCAACGAATGCCAAAATGACAGCTAATAATATTAACCTCTCCAGAAACCACAACCACCACTTTGGAACGACTGGACAGACAGTTGCAAAACGTCCACATGAAGTCACTGGATGCGTTTCTCAGAGTTCATTCATGTAGCATATTAACCGCCCTATAGGTTGACCAAAGCTTCGTGGCGGATGATCCCACCACTCCGTGTGGCCCAATTTTGCAGTGCATCTAGGGGGCTACGAGAAGATCGGAGTGCTGAAAGTCTTCAACAACACTAAATATGGCATGATAATTACTCACAAAACGTTCGTATTCTTTCGGATGGAGTACGAAAACGTGAACCCGAAATATGGTTCTAATAACACAAAGTCACCGTTGATATCGTTGCGCGCCTCCACAACAATTGTTAAGGCATGTAAATTGGTTTCTTTGTATACAGATGGAGATGATGCAAATTGCAATACAAATTCTAATAATTATATTTTCATAAGAATAATATGCATGTAAACAGTTCCAATTTATATTGTAATTGCATGTTGAATGTATGCAATTCATAGTAGTGTACCAAACTGGTATCAATCCTGAATAATAAAATGTCAAGGAAGGATATTACGTAATGTAGATTCGTACTTGATGCATGCCTAGAAGAAAATGCAAACAATATTAGTTATTCCAATTTTTATTACAAAATAGAATAATTGTTTAGCAATTTGTTTTCATTGCAAAATATGTCAGCATCGCATACATGCTCACACGCACGAATCCACATATAATAGAACAATGAGTTTTTTTCTAATTTGATTGGTTTACTATAATAACGTATGACAATACCAACATGTTTCGCAATGTATTATAATAGTGGTAGCTTACTTACGTTAAGAACGCACGAAATAGATTTGTGACATTGACGTAATACATACAAAACTACTAGGATAAATTATTTCCAAGTTAGCTGCATGTTCGTCAATATTTGTAATCATGTGACGTGTGATACCACGAGAATCCGATGATGAAAAGGTAAAAATAGGGGATCTGCCCATTACTTTTTAAATAATTGTTTTAGGCAGGGCCAATTAAGCCTATCATGTTTCTCATGTATCATAGATGTGTATTAAACCAATTCAAAGCCATCACTTGTTCATACTAGTTTATTATATTTTGCCGCAATGATGAAACATGTTACAACTTGCCCCGCAGCTATGAGACCTCATTAGAAGTATTATTTCGAATAGATGTATTGCATTAAGCATTTACTGCTGATCTAGCCTTCTGTGGGATATATTTGCGGACACGTTGGCAATAAAACAAAATCGACCAGGTAACAACTCGAACGGCAATACTGAAATATACTAGCCCCGGTCTCCCCTATGTGAATGTTTACCTCTGAGGCATTGTGTAGAACAACGTCTGGTCTTTTATTAGGACCCTATAGAGATTGTCTACGTTGATCACTGTTCTGTTCGCACCATCGTAATCTGCGCACTCCACTTTACCTGAAATATATAATAACATTTACTAGATTGTGCATTTTAACATAATACGTGTCCGCATCACATTAAGCATACGAGATCGGTTTTCTCCAAGCCAATTTGTGTATATAGACACACACACGCACGCACGCACGCACGCACGCACGCACGCGCACACACACACACACACACACACACACACACACACACACACACACACACACACACACACACACACACACATGGGAGAGATAAAGATATGTAAAGAGAGATGGGAGAGATGGGAAATGTTTACGACACAGGAAAGGGAGATGAATACGATCCTGGACAATACCGAGGTATAATATTGCTGAGACACGTTCTGAAGGTGCAAGAGTTATTTCTATTTATAAGGAGGATAGTGTAGTGCGAAATGGAAAAAGAACAACAAAGCTACAGAACACGAAGATATGCGGCGGATGTACTGGTAATGAGATGGGAGGAACAGGACAATATGGGATTCATAAACCATAACCATTTAAGTACGACAGGCCGGTATACCGGCCTCGCGGTGTGTGACGCTACAGTACGACAGACCGGTAAACCAGCTTTGGCTACGTTCACCATTTAAATCGGTTTTACTCATAATTATCCACTAAGTGGAGCCACTTGTCATGGCGAATGAATTAGCTATTCGGTAGCGGCAATCGTTTGTTATCGCTCAATATCATTTTATGGAGATTTTGCCGTTGTTTAATGATGGATTATCAAAATCTGCTATGGCTGCAATGGCGGACGGCTTTACTTCAACTGACGATTTACCGCCGTGTGCTTTGGATGGCGTGTTTATTAGTTTTAGCAACGAATCTTTGTCGGATGTTGACGATCGAAACAACAAAGATGTTGCCATTTGTTGGCGAACTTAGCGACCGAGCCGGAGGCAAACCGGATACTGACAGCGGGAGTATTTTCGATGGCTACTCGGACGTCAACGATGATGAATGTGACGGTGTAAACGCCGAGAATGAGCTGCGCACTGTACTATCAATGCTGGATGATGCGTAGTTTCAGTTTTGGTAGAAGAAACAGGTGTATGTGAATCCGTCAACATGCAAAGTTTGATTGGAATCGGTCCAGTAGCGATGAATGTGTTATAGCAAATATACAAATGAACACCTCTGTCATATATGTTTAAAATACAGATAAATAACTTGTTTTTTACTTGCTCATACTCCACAAAATGTTCTTTTTATTGTATTTTATATCATAGTACACTCCTGTAGCATGATCAACATGAGTAGTTTACATTAAATATGTACATTGGCATACAACTGCGTTCAGCAACTGCAAAAACGTTGAAATCGTGGCGGCCATCTTGGGTTGCTGGTTACCATGACGACGAAATGTAAAATGCTGATTATTGTACTTTTAGAATATATATATATAATATTCATAAAATGCATTTTTGTCGCTGAAATCTTGACTTGAAGTGATGCAGTCGATTTTCTTGCATGGGAATGCAGTATTCAGTGGTCACAGCAGATCAGGGCTGTACTACTGAAATGTTTTTTTAAGAAGGCGTATAGCATGGATCCTCGAGAGATGGCCATGACCGCGTTGATGTGGATGTGTGTCACACAGTCGGAGGTGACGATGGGGGAAGGCAAGTATGAAGAAACAAAACACATGGTATAAGTCTGGAGAAGAGGTGTGTGTTGTTAGTCTGGTAGCAGAACAAATATCTAGATATAATAAAACTGGAAGGGAAGACACTGAAACAATGAGGCAGGTTTGTGTAGCTGGGTGGAGCGGTTTGCGGGGACGGAGGCACAGAGATGGACATTCGCAGGAGAATACAAGCTGGGGTGAGTGCGTCGATGAAAGTGAAAGGAGTAATGGGAGTTAGACATGTATTTCGGAAGCTCAAATGAAAGGTGCTTAGCTCGTGCGTAGCACCGGCCTGTCTATACGGCATCGAGACCACGTTGACGACGGAAAAACCAATAGGAAAAGTTTGTGAAAACAAGTGGGTGAGAAGAATTGCTGCAGTGATACGACAAGCGAAGAATGGATGAGCAGAATGGGGAGGTTGGTGTGAAAGAGAGTTTCAAGAGAATGCTGATGATGAATCGGTTGGACTGGACACGTGGAAAGACTTGAAGGGGAACGGTAGATGAAAAGTGGTAGGCACAAGGAGAAGTTGAATACCGAGTTTGAGATGGGAGGACTGCGTGAAGAGATAGTTGGGGTAGTGGGAGGGGAGTGGAGAACAAGTGCGAAGGATGGGATAGTGGAGACGGGTGGGGGAGATGGCAGTGAAATGGGATCATTGATGGAAGAAGAAAACATTTTAATATAAAATATGGGGCAGTTGTTTTTATTGTAACAAAGGAAGCATTTTGTTAGAGACTGGTAATCTTTAGAAGGAAGTAATGAAATGGTAAACGACAATTTGTTATAAGAGGACAACTACCTCGGAGCAAATATTCGGAAAGCGACATTACGTAGTAAAAGGGCAAATGGTTCCATAATATGGCAAACTTCTGGGATCAAAATCCTAAATAATTTTGTTTGATGAAAGGCAGTTTCATTTCGTAATTATTTGGTCGTGTATCCGTTCTGTATGAGATAAACCAGCCCAAACCTGTGACAGATAAACCAAACCATTAACAATAGAAATGTATTGTTACATTCACCTGTCCTACGACCCCAGCATACGCGTGTGTTTATGTAGTCTATTGCCACGGCGCATGGCCAAGTTGTGGAAATAATGGTTGTCTGGTTGAAATCAGGTACAGTAATCTTGACAATAGCGCCGCCGTATAGATCAGCACAGAAGAGAAGCCTGTACAAATGCAACATATAATGCCATAAACCAAGCACGCACACGCGCGCGCATACACACACCCATATATATATATATATATATATATATATATATATATATATATATATATATATATATATATATATATATATACGTATATATACATACACACTAAAAATACTTAATAGTTGACATAAATAAACAATGTGATTGTTTGTCTTTATTGCTAAAACTTCACAATATTACTATAGTTGTTTTCCCTTAAAAGTAAAGAATGAAGCCATGAAACAGTCAAAGAATGTGTTAATAAATATGTTTCTTTAAATATTGCTAATCAGTCGTAGGGTAGATAATTATGTCACGCATATTTACCTGCTCATTTCGTCGATGGCAATGCTAATTGTCCTAGTCCCTGTGTAAACGTGTATAATTCCTGTGCCGTCCAACGAGGCTACATACATATCAGTACTGAAACTGTAATACAGTTTGCTTTCCGTCCGATCAACAGCTAGTCCTTGTATGTTTCCTACGTGGAATATAGTAAAAAAGAACATCGTGGTATAATATATATATATATATATATATATATATATATATATATATATATATATATATATATATATATATATATATATATATATATATATATATATAATCCATGACATGTTCACTGGGATTTACCCAACAGAAAAGGTTTGTCGTCCAGGAAAACACAACTTGAGAATAGGCATTCTATCAGCTGTGTGAGTCTCTGGCCAAGTCATTCCAAAAAAAATAATTTTGTCTTACCATGGATGTTTAATGATAATATAAATTTAAAATACATCAAACAACTCATGAACCTTGTAATAATGTTTTCTTACTATGGAAGGTTAATGATAATATAAATTCAAAAATCAAATCGAAAATACATCAAACAACTCACGAACCTTGCAATTGCCATATATAAACACAGTATCAATGCACTGAGTGATTCTTCGACGATAGCCTCCACTAACATGTTCAGGTGAGAACTGAGAAGTTCGTATTTTCACTTGCCTTTTGATATGATACTTATTTCACTGGAGCCATCTGTTGTGCTACGGCGTAATTCCTGACTATTACTCCAGAAAATGTAGCCGTGAACATCATCCACAGCAATGGCCCTACAATCTGTAAATAGTCCGTTTCAGCTGTCAGTTTTTTGCCCTACGCATCGATTGTTTCGTAACTTACAGGTACTGACATCAGCTGCATTTACCGGTCACATGTTCTCCATGTGATTCGTAAATTCACTTGCGATTTCATCAAATATAATAACATCTTTATTCTCACATTAAACATTGCAATTGTACAATATTTAAAATACAGTTATTTCGGTAATGTCATCGTTAACATCATCAATTATCTAAGAACAGTTATTACTTAACACAAGAGGGAAACCGCCAGTACGTTTACTGTAGTTTATAAGTTTAAGAACGAGTCGACACCACCGCTGGTGGAAAATCACTGATGCATGGCGTGGCTGACAGCCACGAAGTTCTTCAGAGGGGTGTGCCGCATGGGTGCTAACTTCTTTGGGGGTCAACATTCCACCAATCTGGTGATCTGGTTTTCTGTTTGGCATACTTCCAGAAGGTCCAATATGTCGTACGATTCACCTCTCTTGTGTTTATTGGGATTTCTTTGTTGTTTAATTTTTTGATAGCTTAGAAGCAGCGCTGTTAAATGTCTCCAACATATGTTTCTGTGACCCAATTTATAAAGACATAGTTAAATATTCCTTTAAAGAAACACTCGGTAAACTAGTTGTTTACACATTCTCGCAGCAACTGCGGTAAATGCAGCAACGCATATGGATATCGTCATAGAGTTTTTCCAGAGTTTGTAACGTAAAGGTCATGATTAACCAGTTTTAAAGATGGGAGAAGCTCCTGATTTTTGTCGTCACTGTAATGATTATTTTTTGGAGTACATATGGTGAGTGCGACCATATCAGGATTGTGTTCAGAAATGTAAGATTTAAGATACTCGCGTATATTTAGTAGTTAGTCAGAATGTGTGTATGACCATATCATTTGAAAACTATTCGTACATCTACCACCTGCGTCAACCTGCGACACTCTGATGGCTCTTTATACGAACGCTCTGGCCCGATACTAAGAGTTGCCCAGAGTTTAGCCATTTGCGTTTCAGTTCAGAAAACAGGTTGATTACTTGCTACTTGTCCACGTGTCGTTAAATACCATGTTCCGGTGTCTGGCACTACATTCTTTATCATCACGGTTGGCTACGTCGCCAATAATGTGTTGGATTTATCCTAGGCTCTGTACTCGCAGTTTCAAATTAACACTACATTATGTAACATATTAACAATATGTTGTCATCGTTTTGTTTCTTCTCATCTACCTTTGTTCTGTTCAATTCCTTCAAGTTAAACAGAACGCCTACGGTCCAAGTGGCCGAACTCATACTGGTTTGTTTCAATTTCCTATCCACATCTTCATCGCTCGTTGTAATCTTCTCGTCAGTAAGATATCTGGCTTCGATTGCTTCCACTGTATGGTTGAGGATTTTGCTTTATTTGTCTAAGTATTCAATGTGGTGTTTTAGCTTTAGCAACCCGGAGAGAACCTTCACAGCTGATCAGTTACAATGAGTGCAGTAACAGTGTATAACTGGGACATCATAGTTGTTTTCACGGTAGGTAATACGTATATGTATTTTAATTAATATTTTTGCCATTTAACATGGTAGTACTGGTTGTACGGTGTAGTTCAGATTCAAGGCGCAAGAAACGTTACAACGTTCGTCACCAAATGCCCACTTTACGATCACATAATCAGGCATTTAATTGTATCCGGCGGGTGCACTGTGTGTTCACAAAGTGTCCTTTTAGCAACCACGAACTGAAACCATGTCCAGTATACTGGAATGTAAAATCAGCATTGTAGATAAAACTGGCGACATACAAGTGGTGAGAGAAGAATTAGAGGAAATTGTGCGCACGTTGAAAGGAGGGAAATCTCCCGGCCCCGATAACATTCTAGCGGGGTAGCTTAAACACGACGACCCTGAAATGTTAAAGGTCCTTACTACACTCGGACAGAATATCCAGTAAACAAAGGAAAGACCAAGGGAATGGACTCAATCCATGATATGTCACTCCCCAAAATCAGCCTCATTATCCACCCAAACAAGATCATGGTGATTCTCGGTTGTTTTCTTTAAAACATACTTCGAGAACATCAACCAAAACGTCAATGCCACCATAATAATTATATATAGGTAGAAATCCGATATGTAATCTTCGTCTTGTAGATCATACCGACCACATGGGAGGCAGCGAGAATGAACGTCATGACCTCACCACTTCGCTGGAATAAAATGCAACAAGATGGCACCTCAAATAAAATACATCAGCTTCCACATCAAACGTAAGCTCTACAGAACACTCGCAATATCCACCCTCCTCAATAGATGCTTGAGCTGGACTCAGACAGCCGCGAGAGATTTGAAAGTCAATGCTTCAGTAGACTCCTACGCATTTCTTTCACCGAACAAACAACGAACGAAATACGTGATACAGCAAGTGGATTCCCTAATTGGAAAGCATGAGGCCTTGTTGGCAACGGTGAAACGACCAAGGCTCTCCTGGTTTGGCTGACACAACACCATTTCAACATCTATCCTACAAGGCATCCTGGAGGGCAAGAGAAGACGGGGCCACCAGAAGAAAAACTGGGCTGAAAATATCCAGGAACGAACCAAGCAAAGCTGACCGACCCTACCACGGTCAGCAGAAGACGACAAAGCTGACCGACCCTACCACGGTCAGCAGAAGACAACAAAGCTGGCGAAGAATATGTGGAAATGGCACCGCACGACCGTCCCCGGTCAAGGGATGAAGGTTATGAATGAATGCTATCAAGCAACACAGCAGTCACAGTCACCATCCTCCAACATGGATGGCCAACAGACTGGTTATCTGCTCTCTATCCTTTGACTTGTCCGGAGTGGCTTGACCCGTCTAAAAACAAGGTAGACCAAAACCCATACATCATAATGGCTATGTGCTATCCTGTCCCGTTATTCTCGATAACACGGTTAATTATGAAAATAATTAGAGTAATTCACATGTGGTAATGGCATTAGATGCTTTGTAAAAACATCACAATAACTGTAGCGCTTTAGCAGTATTAATGCAATAGTAATACAATTGTCAGAAAGCTATTGCTATGGTAATTAATTAAACGTATTACAGTTACTAAGATACCCTTACTTACCTGCACTGCGTAACTGTGTTGATGTACCAGGATCCGGAGGAATCACCGAGTTGTCCACAGGAATTTTCCAGATGCCGTTGCTTGTACATGCCAATAACGTGTAGGCGCGTTGGTCACTTTCGGCAGCTGAAAAAGTTGCCTTCTATATACTTTCCCACACATGTCAAATGTAATGTGTTTTTCGCCCTTACAAAATCCAGGTGTTCATTAGCTCATTATTAGTCAGAAGTTTTCGCATTGAATCACCCACACAGACACATTCAAATTGCAGCAATTAAGCCTCTCTGAGTATCCATCCACATTGTGTCAACGTTGAATAATCGTACCCAATTATATGCAAAACCCAACCTTTTGTTAATGACGGCATTGAATATTTCCACACATGAAGAAGACAACGTAATAACAAATGTGTGTACAAATGTGTATAGTGTACCTCCACGGATACAAAGGTGGAACTTGAGCAAAGGATGCGGATATAGTGATTGCCGACGCCGCGCCTGTGGCAGTAGGTAAATATTTAGCTTAGTGAAGGTCCTCGCAATCGGGCTGAGCGGATGTTATCAATACTCTGTAGCATACTTGCGTTCGTGGAGTTTTACGTTCCCATGTTTAAATGTGTTACTGTGCAACTGTGTCACAATGACTGCATAAATCCGTGTATGTATGAATGAGCGTGTACACCGTAGATGATGAAAGAAAAATGAGATGACAATAGAAATAGGGCTAAAGCAACGATCGATATTTAACCTGCAACAGTTCTTCATTGTGATCGATGTGCCAAGAGGTCATCCATATGTCGTCACGCTCATGGGGGTCGAGTTGCCTGGGTAACCGTTACGGGGCGTTACACGGGTTGGGGTGTGGTGTCTTTGTGATCGTTACATAACGATTTAAAAACAAAAATTGTGTTCATCTAGATGTTGATATCAAGTTGATAGCATTAATTGCTATGCACGTTTTTTGTATATAATTCCAACGAATTCCAACGGAAAAAGATTATGGATTTTACTATACATCAGGGCATTGAGTTATGTTAAATATATATATATATATATATATATATATATATATATATATATATATATATATATATATATATATATATATATATATATATATATATATTTATTTATTTATTTATTTATTTATATCAAGCGATTGATATATATATATATATATATATATATATATATATATATATATATATTTATTTATATCAAGCCATATATATATATATATATATATATATATATATATATATATATATATATATATATATCAATGTATATATATATATATATATATATATATATATATCAATGACTTGGACGACTATATAACAAATAACGTACTGATATTTGCGGATGACACAAAAGTGTTTAGAAAGGTTATCACTGATGGTGATAAACAATAATTATAAAACGATCTAGACGGATTAGTGAAATGGTCTGTGAAATGGCAGATGTTCAATTTTGGGAAATGTAAATGCATACATACAGGACATGGGGATGTAAACTATAAAATGGGAGATACTCTTCTGTGTACTACAGTAAAAGAAAAAACTTAGGAGTTACAATAAGCGCTGAGATGAAAGTTTTAGAGCAGTGTGGTATCGCAGCTTCAAATGGTAATAAAAAAATTGGGTTGATTAGGAGAAACATAATAACAATTATACCTCTGTATAAAGCAATAGTTAGACTTCATTTAGAATACTGTATACAAGCGTGGAGACCATATCGTAAGAAGGTTACACTTGATACGCTTGAACGCATGCAGAGGAGAGCAACTAATTTTTTCCAGAACTGAGAGACCTTAGTTGTGAAGAACGCCTGAAAGAATGTGTTTTAACAACTCTAGAGACAAGGAGGTTAAGAGGAGATCAGATTGAAGTTTTAAAGATATTGAATGGGTATGAAACTATTCATAGAAATATGTTTTTCTCACTCAAGAATGATAACAGAACTAGAGGACATAATGTAAAATTATTAAAGGATCAGTGTAGATTGGATATCAGGTTGACACATAACTCAGGAGGGCAGGTTACACGTAGATGAACGTTGTTGGTCCCTCGATAAGCCAATGGCTTCCTTGTCCACTTAAATCCTTTTAAATCCTTTTAAATTTTGTTACATCACATTGTTGTTTAATATGTAGCTATTCACACATGAGTACGGGTTGACACAAACTAGTCGGCTACCTGTGCTGCACAATGCGATCTGCGTGAGTGGTTGTTGCTAGCTCAGGGGCAGCAGCAGTTGAATATTGATAAGATGCAACACAGCGGATGCTCGGGAACAATGGAGCGGATGTTGGCTATGCATTGGCTGCATATTATATCATGTTCGTCATTGTTGCTATTTAACGGCAGTGTATGGGCGATATGCCACAGGCGCATACGATATAGCGTATGTTGCGAATGTCGATCCGGTCAGTTATGTTTCCATCAAACACAAATGTAATTATTCAAATAATACAACTACTATTCTGCTGCTGCTGCTGCTGCTGCTGCTGCTGCTGCTGCTGCTGCTGCTGCTGCTGCTGCTGCTGCTGCTGCTGCTGCTGCTGCTGCTGCTGCTGCTGCTGCTGCTGCTGCTGCTGCTGCTGCTGCTGCTGCTGCTGCTGCTGCCATTAATGCCACTAACGTTACTAATGTCACTAATGCCACTTATGTCACTAATGCCACTAATGTCAATACTACAGTTACCACTGCAATTCTAACAGCGTTAACAGTACGACAACTACTGCAGTACAATATAAAACAATACAAGCGCGTAAAAAACAAACGGTTAGGCAATCGCAATATCGGTACAGACAGTTAAAGTCACAGTAGGTGAATTAATGCACTGATGAGCTAAGGAAGGTAAGCCGGGTTGAAGTATTCAGTTATATTTCTGTTCACCTAGCAGTAACGGGCGTTAGTTCCAACGAGTTTGAACGGCAACAGAGAATGATGATCTGAGTCACGGAGATGATGGTTATGGTGAAGGTGATGAGTGTGATGAAATTGCGCGCGTGCGTGCGTGTGTGCGTGGTTTATGCCATTTATGCTTTGTCGCTATAGCAAACATAAATTATTTAATGTTGTCATCTAACATGCTGTTTACGCATGCTCATTGTGAGTTTGGCATTTGACAGCAATTGACATGACTAGCATGTGCACAATATTCAACAAACGTGCGTATTTTATGACGCACGTTTTGTAAATGAGCAGGAACTACTAATTCAAAAAACAACTTACGACAAGACGTTTGTACGGTCAATACTTGTAAAACTTGAGTTCGACGCACCGGTTGGTTGGGTGAACATATACAACGTAGAGAGTAACGTAAAATAAATGTACTCAAGAGTACTCAAACCATTACCATAATTTTAAATTAGGACAAATATGCTTTTAGAGCAATATATACATATGCTGTGTTAAAACACACTAATTCGCTTACCATTATTGTTGCTGACCCACGTCAGAAGCAACATTTGCAGCAGAAGCACCGACATCAGCAACGGCGCAGGTAGCTTCAGTCTTGTTGTGTGGACCGTCATCGCCTCTAGTATTTACTCGACGTAAGTCTAACATATTCGAGTGACACTGCGTGAACCAGTCGGGCGCAACACCACCAACGCGTTCTGTCAACCGACTGGTGTCAGTGGCAACAGGCCGAGGATAGACGTGACCGGTGTCAGTGACAATAAGCAGGTGGTAGGCGTGTGCGCTGATCGATAATATGGCGTCATGCGACAACGACATTGTTCACCTTAGTCGTGACAGTTTAGTTGAATACTAGATCACTGTGGCCATTCGACCAGTAATAACAGAATGATGATCTGATAAATTCTTTTGAAATATCTTATAATATATATATATATATATATATATATATATATATATATATATATATATATATATATATATATATATATATATATATATATATATATATATATATATATATATATATATATATATATATATATATATATATATATATCCCGTTGAGGAATTGCATAATGAAAAACAAATTTCGTATGTCATGAATAAGCTTCGGCCAGATTATATTACTATAATAAGAAACATGATTTTCCTCAATCTTGCACTGTACGTCAAATTATGTTTAGGCCTCTTCTGTGTGTGATACATATTTTATAATATATATATATATATATATATATATATATATATATATATATATATATATATATATATATATATATATATATACATATATCTATTATAGTTTGGTGCATTGATGCATTTCCAATATCTGGCACGTTAAGATAGCACTGGGAAAGTGATATCCCTAATCAGAAATAAACGAAGGGCTTTCCCAAAAGTTAATTTGGGAAGGAAGGCATCAGATTGCTATTTGTTTATTCAGTACCTACGCACTGACAACTCGCCCCATTTCCAATTCGTTTTAAACCAAATCGACACATTGCCAACTCGCTATATTGCTCAATTTTATCGTACACAGTCCGCACACTCGGCATCGTACACAGTCCGCACACTCGGCACACAGTTGTGCCGTACCTATTCAGCACACTGCCGACTCGTTCCATTACCAACTCGTATCATACCAAGTCGGCACACTGCCAACTTTTCCCATTGCCAATATTTATCACAATAAGTTGGCCCACAGCGGTAGCGGTTAGAACGTCGGGCTCTCAATCGATAGAACCCGATTTCGAATCCTCCTGCTGCCGTTTCGAAGCTGTGGCAATTTCGTTCATCCCACGTGGCCTTAGTTCACTCAGCTGTATAAACGAGTACCTGGCTAGAGAGGCTAGAAAGAGAAGGATTTGTGAACGAATAGTCTTTACGCAGTAATTGCAGTATGGCTGAATGTTTCACAGAGAAGTTGACATGGTGTTGGAATGACTAGCTCTGCCCGGGGGTGAAATGTAAGTCGCATTGAACAGTCCCAGGGACTGGATACCGCGCTGTATAAGAACGTACGTTTTACAGCACACCATGGTAACCCACAATCAACTCGTCCCGTTGCCACACAGCCCATAGCCAACTCGTCCCGTTGCCACACAGCCCATAGCCAAGTCGGCCCATCAGCATTTTAACAGTTATCGACCGAAGCACACCGTTCACAGTATGTCGTTGACAAAAGCATGTGTCAATGAAACACGAATTAAAATATGAATTTTTACATACTTGAACTCATCTTTGGTGAATTGTAAATTACATTCCATTTTGATTTGCAGCATGTGGTTGGTTTACTATGCGTCTGTTAGACTAACTTATAATATACTAAAATGGTCATTCGTGTTTTGCTTTTTCAACAACATATTTGTTGACTAATAGTGCAGATCAAAATGGACTTCCATTATTTTGATTCTTCCACAGCGAACGGAGTTCTTTCAACACTATATTGCCTTCAAGCTAAAGCCGAACTTAGCGAACCAACGGATTTATTCGACCACAAGAGCTGCAGTCTGCATTTGGTGCCGACACGCATTAATATTAATTAGATGAATCGATTTCAAGAAACAATGCGACCACGGAAAGGTCAATGGGTTTAGGAATTTCAGGAAAATACACTGATCATTGCAGCCAGAATCGATATATTAAAATCTAACATCCTTGATAATACTGCCGTTGTGAAGCCAAATGTAGGGGACTGATTCAAATCTCATTGGATTCATGACATTTGGTGGTCATGTATTATATTATATGTATTAGTCAGAAATAATAGATACCCAACGTGGTAACCAACGTGAACAGAGTTGAAATGGTCGCCATTTCCCTGAGGGTCGCCAAACGTATGACTACTAACTAATTTACATACATTCAATATGTAAATGTTATGAAATGCAATTTGATGGAAAGGTGCTTTGTTATATACGCAGAATAAGAAATGATTTGATCCCAATATCGGAGCCATTGGAATACCATCTAAAATGATCGCCATATCCAAGATTGCCCTGGAATTAGAACTTTCCATACCGACGGTTGCCGCACCACTCTGGCGGTATATATTTGGCAAACATATATATTTTTGAAACAGGAATAAAAATATGTATCTTGAACTTGACCTCAGCTTTGTTATTTGTAAATGACAGCAGTTACATACGCATTCAATCAACACTGCAGTGCTATCACGTTAAAGCCAAACAAAAAAGCGAACCAAATAATTGTCTCGACCAGAAGAGCAGTGGTGTGGGTTTGGTGGCGAAACGCATTAATATTAATTAAATTAATCGATATTTAGGAACAGTTCGTTCAACGGGTTAAGGAATTTCAGGAGAAAATTCCCCATGTGGACTATTGTTAACGTATTGGTACTGGTGTTTAGAGGTGCATGCTCTCTATTAAACAGGGTGGGGAAACGGGTGGGGAAACACATATATATGCAAAATGGCTAAGATGTATCAGGCGTAGCGGCAGTGTGTGTCACAATTGCAAAAACACGCCAATTCGTGTTTTTATCGCGACTTTACAGGGTGGAGAATGTTTTGGCCAGGAAATCAATGGTAACACACACAGAGAGGAGTGACGTCAATGGGCGGCGCCAAATTAGCCTAACAATATTTATTTTGGCTAAAGGGTTACAAGGTTATCTCAAAGTGCAATTTGTTTGACAAAGTAGACACTGCGACTACACTGTGGGGGTGATGTAAGCTGGTACAACTCTACTGTTTGTCTAACTACCGCCCAGCTGATGACCACCAAACGACAGGCTAGCATAAAAAAGGAAAACTTTTATCAGCAAGCAAAATAAATTGAAGTGCATTTTGACCATTGCTCCTCGATCTATTTACGAATTAAGCCTTGTAGTAAATCCATATTAACTTATCTAGGCTAAATTTATTAGAGTTTATTGAACTGATGAGTTTGACAATGAATGGTCATCTTTTGCTTGTGTTGGTCGTAACAAAATGCGAGCTCTGAAACTGTTCCAATAAACGGAGAGCATTGGAAAGACACACATAAGCCACACCCTGTTTTGGAGCATGTTTCCCAAAACGTCGCCGGCATTGTAATCCAGAGGTGTTGATGGTGGTGGTGTACCTGCGGTGTATCTCACACGACTGACAAATCTATTACAACCAGTAATGTAACAATCAACCGGTAATGTAATAATATACCTATAATGTAATAACTTTATCGGAAATGCAATAAAAACGATGACGATGATTATGATGACTATGATGATGAAAATGATAAATGGTAATGATGATGATGAATAGAAGGAGAAAGATAAAGATAATTAAGGGTTTATCTTAGTGATGCATCAGATGGACACTTACATCATTCTTGGAAGATCTGGACTATGCAGATGACATTGGATTGTTTTCTAGCAGGCATAAGGACATATATGAAAAGATGGACACATTCACAACAATGGCACCACATATTGGGTTAAAGCTCAACGCAGCATAAACCAAACTGATGAAGATTGCTTTGGAAGCATTGATACTTTGGAAGAGGTTCACGACTTTGCATACCTGGGAAGCAAAATCACAGCAGATGAAGACTCTGCAAAAGATGCCATGGCTAGAATCAGAAAGGCAAGTCAGACTTTCGCTATGCTGAAGCCCATCTGGAAATCCAAGCAACTGAGATTGGAAACAAAACTGAGACTGTACAATAGTAATATTATCAGTGCACTTCTCTACGGCTCCGAGTGCTGGAAACTGACAGCCAAGCTACCACACAAGCTTGAGACCTTCCAAAACAGGTGTCTACGGAAGATCATAGGGGTATTTTGGCCCAACACATTACCAATGAAGAGCTGCACCGCAAAACAGACGCAACATTCCTGGCCACACAGATAAAGAGGATAAGATGTAGATGGCTTGGATACGTGTGCCGAATGTCACCTGGTCTACCTGCCCAAGACAGCCTTACGCTGGACAGCAGATGGTAAAAGGAGACGGACATGGACCGGTGCCAGCGTTCGAGGGAGGCGTGGACCGGTGCCAGCGTTCGGGGAAGGCGTGGACCGGTGCCAGCGTTCGTGGAAGGCGTGGACCGGTGCCAGCGTTCGGTGAAGGCGTGGACCGGTGCCAGCGTTCGGGGTAGGCGTGGACCGGTGCCAGCGTTCGGGGAAGGCGTGGACCGGTGCCAGCGTTCGGGGAAGGCGTGGACCGGTTCCAGCGTTCGGAGAAGGCGTGGACCGGTGCCAGCGTTGGGGGAAGGCGTGGACCGGTGCCAGCGTTCGGGGAAGGCTCAAATACCATTTGTGTTCTGCTTCCCAGGCGCCCCTCTGTTGAGTGAATGGACTCGGCCGTGGATATTGAAGTTAGATTGGACCAGCATATTCTTCAGCAACTCTTCGCTAGTGTACGAAATCAACATAGGTGAGTTTGATGAATACTGTGTAATGCAAACATATTATGTAATTATTGTTTTACAAACAACACGTTTAAATAGCAATTTGTACATTTGTCATAACTGCACTGATGCTACAAATAGTTTGCGTGTTTTGTATAGATGAAGTAACCCCCACGTTCGTATTGTCATACAATCACTGTAAACGTATTGTGCATGTTGAAGTGTATGTTGAATACTATATAAAGCCAAATTATAATGTTAAACCAGAAGTATTGTATCTACGTTTAACACATTTAAATGACTTAATGCACAAGTGTCTCTATTGCGTATTATGTCATTGGTCGATTCTAACAAGAGGACTCGTGTTTCAAGTTCTTTGATTTTCTCACCCTTATCTTTCAAAGTTTGTCTTAGTTGTTCAGTCTGAGCTGCTAAGTAGTCTATTTTGTCAGCAAACTCTTGCGAGAATAGAGCTCGTTTTAATTGTTTATTACATCACTGTCACTCAGAATTTCAGTAAAGGTAAGTTTTAGAAGTTCATTGTCAATACCTTCAAAGCGGGTAGCCTCTTACGAGCTATTTTTGCGACGCTTGGGCGGCATGGTGTCTTATTGTCGTAGGTTACACGTCAAGATGGACGTTCAATATGGCAGCAAGCTGAATCTGACACACCCATAGGTTAAGTGCGAATTCACCCCAATCCTAGGCTATTGTGAATGTTTACTTCACCAGATTCATCGTAATGAATTGAAGTTCAATGCCATTAGATAGCTTCATTACTTCTGTCGTATTTGCAACAACAGAACATCGTAACACGGGAGCTCAACGAAACGCGGCGGTCCGTATTCCGTGCAGTTATACCTGCAGTTATTCCGTGCAGTTATACTTGCAGTTATACCTGCAGTTATACTTGCAGTTATACTTGCAGTTATACCTGCAGCTATACATATTATGTATCAGTAGTCAAGCGAGAGGAAACCAGCGTGACAGTTCCAGTTCTGTTTCAGGCACGGTGCGAGGCGGCAAGGACGTGCTGGACTGGACTGACACTGACCAGACGGCAATGACGATCACCGGAGTAGACCACAAGAAGGAACAACACGTGACATTGACCGCCATCAACAAAGCCGGACTGTACACGACCCGCACGTACATCGTGCTGTACAAGCCGTCCGTTGTGTAAAGTCATAACCGTACAGTTGTACAGCTGCTGCGGTCTATTGAAATTACATTGAATTTACTAGAATAGTTCCATGTACACATGCATTACGCGTGTAATCTATTTATCGCAGATCAGTTCCATGTATACATACATTAAGCTTGTAATCTATTTATCGCAAAACTAAATTCACAATCATCGGTTGTATGAACTCTTACGAAGCGCTTGCCTGACGTAATAAATTGCTGCATTGTTGCAATTGACTTCAATAGTTTAATGAAGAATAACGCCCATTAAAAGGCGTTAATTTAAAATTATCACCGCACATTTGATGTACGCGTTAGTAGGAAATATGGTTTGTTTCTAGCCAATACACGAACTGTGGCCACATTGTATTAATTATCATTAGACAATCGGAAACCATTGCGTAGTACTATTTACAACGACCGATATGTGATCTTCAGACATATGTACGTCGGACACATAAACGCCGGACACATATACGTCGGACACATATACGTCGGACACATATACGTCGGACACATATATACGTCGGACACATATACGTCGGACACATATACGTCGGACACATATATGTCGGACACATATACGTCGGACACATATACGTCGGACACATATACGTCGGACACATATACGTCGGACACATATACGTCGGACACATATACGTCGGACACATATACGTCGGACACATATACGTCGGACATGTATACAAAATAACTAGATTGCACATTGCTCAAATAGGCCCGACTGCCAGAATAGTCACCCCTAATGTCGGCATAATAAACTTAGCAGCATAATATGTTGTAACATTGTTGTAAATTGCCCCGAGAAAATATTGCAATATGCCCCAACACGGCCTTACTCAAAACACATGTGATTACAAAAAACATACTGTCACAACGTGTTTGTGATACTGTCAGAATTAGTTCACGTAGGTCGGTTATTGTGCCGCCATCTATCGAATGCAGGCACAACGTACTATGCAGTGCCGCCATCTTTCGAATGCAGGGGCAATATGCTATGCGGTGCCCCCATCTATCGAATGCTAGCGCAATATTCTGGGAGGTTTCGCCCTCTAACGAATGGTAGCGTGATATGCTGATGATTTACCATTAGATGGTCACGGACAATCTAATCGTATAATTGATAAATAAATAATTCGATATGTATGCGATCATATTATGGAGTTGTATGATGATTTGAGGATCTGAGAACGAAGAAGGATGAATACTTTCAATACATTTTTGTTTAGCTAAGTAAGCATCACTTATAGTTGCAAATTAACGTGTAACGACTAAGTAAGTAAAACTTTAACATGCATGTGACCGCTTCTTAGCTAAGTAAGTAGGACGTGTAAGTAAGTGGAGAACGTCATAACATAAACATATTTGTCAAAGATAATGTTTTATTTGTTTACATACGCACACGGTTAGTCCAACTATGTAAAGTAAAACGAATGCGGCACGATGTGACGTGGTGAAGAAAATAGTACATGTCCTCAGAAAGAACAATTTAAAATAAGTCATCGCATATATAACATCAATACACACACGTGATGTGCTATGCTTAGTTACATAATATTTTTCATTGCAGAAGAACATTACACATAATTACTAGGACTAGTCAACGTTAGGCTATTTCCATAATTTATTTAACTGATTACAATTGTCCCACACTCCACCACAATAGTGTTCGTCGACAGACTTCACTACAGATTGCCAACGTTGCTTGTAGTGAATTACCTGCAAGTGAATCGAAGACAGAACCGTACGGACGGACGGCTGGGTGTGTGGTGGGTACGGGGAACACGCTGATCTTATTTCGTGCATGTTTGCCGTTAAATATTGGTGTTCAGGTATATGCATCGGCATGTTTCTTTAGCTTAGCCAAACATAGTAAAGCCAGCGGTACATTGCGAATCATTATTTAACAAACATAGTGAAGTGAGAAAACGTGTTCAAGTCAGGCAGCACATCTAATCAAATAAGTGTCACTAAAGGTCACTTTTTCTTTGTGATTATATCATTTACAAACCACTCAAAGATATAATTATATTAATACACATGATATGTGTTAAATGAGTAATGTGATAATTGAAAATGGAACACAGAATACTATTCAAATATATTCGTACACACATGCAACACACGTGTTCTGCGTACATGGGACGACATACTGTTAAAAGCGATAATGTCAAGGAAAACAACTGAACAGTGAAGCTTAGCTATGACACGAATTTGATACAACCTGCCCAAATGTGTCCTCTCGGTCACGATCTTTCTTGGAACGACCTGCACAAATGTGTCCACTCTGTCACAATAATTTGGAACGACCTGCCAAAATGTGTCCACTCGGACACATTAATATGGAACGACCAGCCCAAATGTGTCCAATCAGTCATATTACAAATATTTGGAACGACCAGCCCAAATGTGTCCAATCAGTCACATTACAAATATTTGGAATGACCTGCCCAAATGTGTCCACTCAGTCACATTAAAGATATTTTGAAAACAAATAGATCCTTACTTATTTATCTATCAACTCCTGTCTTGATATAGGTCCTTTTTGAAACGGTTTGTTTCCATTGATTTAATATGTACTGAAACGTTTTACATGTAAATGTTTATTAGTTGTAGTCGATATTGAAAACACTTAGTGTACACTTTTTATTGTTAGATTGGATAATTGTGAAATGCTAACATTTGTTTCATCTCAAAAACCGTTATATCCACAACCATCCAATCTATTATATAAGGTTTAACACAATTTAACAAGAGTGTATCCAAAACTACAAGTTGCAGATGAGAAGGAAGCCGATAACTTATCGAGAGTCCAATAATTTTAACATATCATTATTGAACAGTTACGCATCTAGTATACACAACATAATATGTGCACAACAGTTTACACATAATTATCATATTTAGTAATCCATTAGCAAGAGCTTGGAAAATTATCAACGGTGCAAGCAGAAGCTGCATCAACGACTCTGGTAAAACAAAAACAAGGAATAGTCTGGATGTAATGACCCCCGTCATATCAAATATAATTAGACTTATGTGTGCGTGTAAATATCAGCGTGCATAACGCAAACAGTAAAAGAGATAGTTAACTTCACATGCTAATTGACAGCTGTGCGCCAGTATTTCACACGAGTTTGGGATGTTGAAGTCACTGAGCAGCGAAGATGTCACGCAGACGGTGAAAGGCCATCAGCAGGGCAGGAACATCAGCTGCGACGACGACACCAACAACGGCCACGACCAGTCCGAGTGCGACGGCTCCGATCACCTCCGACTGGGCTGCTTCCTTCACCACCGGACTGTACTTAGGTGGGACCACTCGATCTGTAAACCATATAATGAAAGTTTTACTTAGGTGGGATCACACGATCTGTAAACCATTTAACGTGAGTTGTACTTAGGTGGGATTAGGCTATCTGTAGATCGTTTATTGTATATTTAAAGCATCATTGGGTGGAACAACACGATATGTAAACCATATAATTAAAGCTGTAATGGGTGGAACAACACGATCTGCCAACCATATCATAATATGTACTTGGGTGATACCATATGATCTGTAAACAGGATAAAGAGAGCAGTACTTGGGTGGGGCCACATGATATAAACCATATAATGAGAGTTGAACGTGGATGGATCCATACGATCTGTAAACCATATCATTAAAGCTGTATTGGGTGGAACAACACGATATGTACACCACATAATGAGAGCTGTCCTTGGATGAGCCACACGATATGTAAACAATTCAATGAGAGCTGTACTTGAGTGACACCACACTATCTGTAAATAGTATAATAGTAGTTGTACTTGGGTGAAACAACACGGTATGTAAACCTTGCAATGAACCCTCTACTTGGGTGGAGCCACACGATCCGTAAACCATATAATCTAAGCTGTATATGGTGGAACAACGCGATATGTACACCATATAACGAGAGCTGTACTTGGGTGACACACGATCTGTAAACATTATAAAAAATAGCAGTACTTGGGTGGAGCCACACGATCTGTAAACCACACAATGAGGGCTGTACTTGGGTGAGCCACATGATCTGTGTACCATATAATGAAATTTGTACTTGGGTGGGAACACACGAGCTGTAAACCTTATGACGATAATTGTACTTAGTTGGCGCCGCACGATATGTGAATCATATAGTGAGAGTTGTATTTGGGTGGATCCACACGATCAGTAAACTATATAATAAAAGCTGTATTGGGTGGAACAACACGATTTGTAAACAATATAGTGACAGTTGTACTTAGGTTTCTCAACATGATATTAAACCGCACAATGAGAGTTGTACTTGGGTTTGGCCGCACGAACTGTAAACAATATAATTAGAGTGAGTTGTGCGTGCGAGACGCCACCCAATATAAAACGAACTGTACTTAGATGGCGCCACACGATATATATACCATATTCAGACTAAGACAAACACACTACGATAAATAATTGTAGACCTGCATAAATACACAGTCCAGCATTCGTTTAACATCTTAGACTATGTACACAAAAACAACTAATGTTCTGTGCGAAAATACGGAATCATGCATAGTGATCACAAATGAAAACTCTTGTAACATATAATTGTTCATCATTATAATTACCAACACAACCCATGATGTCAGGCTACCATTCTCCGTTACTTGTACATGTGAGTACTCGGTACTTGGCTCGGTTTCTGAACATCTTGTCATTGCCGCAGGATGTGTTCACGACAGAACGCCAGGTACGACTTGTCGAGTTGACGACCATCCCGTCCCACGTTGGCAGTGACTTGCAGTTCACCACTGATGTTGATGTATGCAACATAACAAATGACACCATTAACCTGCATGAATAGAAATTTGCCAAACAAATGTTGTAAATGTAATCAAATGTTTACGTATGGTTTCGTTCAAACATGTTGTTCCGGAATACATTATCTGCATTATATGACATATGTATATATTAAAAATGATATTATGTTAATACACTGAAACAACACCACTTCATGTGTAGTTATTCGTTTATACGGCAAACCTAAAACTACAGTTGATTTTCCATGGACGGAACCACGGCGTTATTTTATACAATTTGAATGTACAGTAATAATAATCATTGTTCAAGAGAGAGGAACTGTTTAATCGTACCATATTTGGTTTGAAGTATGTTCTAGTAGTGCGGTTCTGAAATATACACCAACGCAGCTGAACTACTTATTTTATTCCGCACTTTCTTACAGGTGACATCATGGAAGGCGAAATTGCATTATAATATTATAAGGTATTATAATAAACTATTTTTTTTAAGTTTCATGTTGATATCTTCGACTTTTAAAAACAAAATAACACATACCGTCACAGTGGCCCAATGTTGGCTGCCATTCTCCATCGATGGTGCAATTTGTGAGTTTTGAGAAGACCCCCTGACGGAACCAGTAACCCGATAGACACGAGTAGTTGATGGAGCGGCCGTACGTGGCTCGCATAACGACTTGGCTGATGGCGTAGTAGACTACTGGCTGGGGGCCGCACCTCACCGCTGTAAACCAGTAATTTTTTTCTCCAGAATTACAAAAATAACCAAAGCTAATGTGGACAGACTTCGTACACTAAGCCACTTTGCACTACTCAAGTGAATGCCGATTACATAGTTTCCTTCTGTACGTAATTTAACAATTGCGCAGTACTTCATTCTATAGTTGTTAATACTTCTACATTGTTTGAATCAGTTAGATCAGAATGACGAATGTATGTAAATTTATTGGGAAATGAAGAGTTTTAGCTACTGAGACGTGGCCATACCTTGAATGCCTGCATTTACTTAGAACTGTCGTTTTTGTAATAAGAGATAAGAAGTTCATATGTTTGCAATATGATAGTTGGGGGCAATACAAATACAACATTTTGATTCTAGCAATACACTACCGACTCAATGTTGTGGGTAGTACAATTCAATCACTGCATAAAAGTAGTTTATCGTGCAAACACAAACATAGGCGGACAAATAACAGCAATTATATAAATGTATTAGATTCAACGCTAAAACCATGCCCCTTCCCCCTATGGCACATGAGAAACGTCAGCAGTGAAGACCTGCATGCCTACGCGCAGATACGTCCACAAAAACTCAAAGACCGAATAACTTATTTGAAGAATGATCAACCTCCTCCGTGACATATGAACAAGCACATCGGCCTACATATTCACGAAAGAACACACAACGTAATCGAAGCGCAAAACAATACGGCCCAGTTGACTTCAGTGATATGACAGAAACAGACACAACAGAAACTGGTTGTACTCACGCTGACACGTGTCTTGCAGGCCGTCCCACTGCCCCGTCTCATTGCATCTGACAGTGATAGCGCGACCAGAATCTAAGGTGTAGACTTCCTCGCATGTCACGTTCATCTCGCTCCCAAACATCAACTCATTTGATTCAACTGTTGCATGCAGGATTGAGCTTATCTCCGGGCAGAAAATGGCTGCAATCAATTAGACCACAACAACAGTTTTTGGCTGGATGCTTGTGGGACCATATCACTGCCTTTATCTTATCATAGATCCTATATTAGAACACGCACGCACGCACGCACGCACGCACGCACGCACACACACACACACAAACACACATTAATCAATCGAATCTCGAATGTTTCGTGGCCAAACATATCACTGTTGTTTAACAAGAATAATAAAACTAACGTTTGCATTCTTTCTCCGTATATGTCCACACGTTGCCATCACAACGTGCAAAATGTGTCTGAGTCCTGTCACCAAACACGTGTCCCGGCTGACATTGAATCTTAGCAATAGAGTCATTCTCTGCAACCGTTGTCATCTCCACTGTCCCGGGAAGCTGGGGGAGGGGAGGACACCGGCCGGCTGCAGGTGTACAATAACATTATGTTGTGTCAACCGTTACTTACAATGTGATCAATGTATTCAATTATAGTGGTGTTAGTCAATAAAGAAACAATGCCCAAAGCCATTAAGAGCAATTCGATTAGAATATGACAATTTGGTCTGAAGGAGGAAATATGAATGCAACTATTTTTTCCACTTGAAATATACTTATACGATATATAATGTTTGTGTTGCATGTGTCAACTGTTTGTTAGTGATGGTTTAGCATGTACGTTGACTGCACTGTTTTCGCTTGCAACTAGATTGCGTTATATTTCAATAAACCCTCAGTTGAATTATTAATTCGTTATTCGGAAATCGCATGCGCATCTATTCGTATAATACTGTATACTAACAAAATCAATAAATAGGTGCCAAACGATGTTGGCAGAAAAACATGTTCTGTTAGTTTTACCTTTGCATGACAAATGTGTTTCATTCCATTTGCCACTTTCCAAACAAAGGATTCTCTTTGAGATCACTCCGTCCGCAAAACGCATATTCTCCTCGCAGTCGTACGATATCATTTCCCCGGATTTGTAGCTTTCGCCAGTTTTCATGGAGTTGGCAACGATTGGAGATGGAGGACAAATTACTACTAAAATTCATCCACATACAACAATAAACAAGATGAATCCGTTGATAGACTCGAGCAAATAAATAGTTAGATAAAGAACAACCACCAACAAAAATAAATAACCATGTAGATAATCGGTGCCTAAAATGACTAACATATACGCATCCGTTAATTCCATAAATGTAGAAACAACAACTTAAAAATATAGCTAGTTTTATGGACTGCATTGGTTTCACAATGTATCTTAAATAAATGTACCCAATGCTAAACATTGGTTAAGTATATATATACATACATATATATATATATATATATATATATATATATATATATATATATATATATATATATATATATATATATATATATATATATATATATATATATATATATATATATATATATATATATATATATATAAAAATGTATAGCTGCTATAAGTTACCTCGATATTCACGCAGAGTCGAGTTCCATTCGGTGCCTAAAATGACTAACATGTACGCATCCGATAATTCCATAAATGTAGAAACAACAACTTAAATTTAAAAATATAGCAAATATGGACTGCATTGGTTTTACAATGTATCTTAAAGAAATGTACCCAATGCTAAATGTTGATTTAGTATATATATATATATATATATATATATATATATATATATATATATATATATATATATATATATATATATATATATGACTCTTCCCAAGGTGTTTGGTTACTGCTATACATGGTTGAATCACATATGCTAAACCTCGTTTGAGTTGACTGACCGGCCGGCAAAAGAAGGAGTGGTCACTACCACATTCAACAGGCAGGAACAATAAAGAAGCTAGATGAATATCTGACACTGACACGCCTGTACTTTCCCGGACAACGGTTTCTTCACACAAAATTAATGTGATTGCGAGATAGTGGGAAAATAGGTCAACACTTGTGAAAAGACACATTCAGTGCCTCATGGAAGGTATCCAACATGAATTGGTGAACGGCATGCCTATGTCGGATGATTAGTATGTAGAGACATCCCATCTAAGTTTCTCACAACAATAAAAACGAAATGCCCTGTTAAAGAACGACACTAAAGCGGGGTACAAAGCATTTGCTAATGTGAGGGAGCCTCTCAAAATACCACAGTCCGCTTTGACTTAGTTGCAACTAAATACTCGAGAGACGTAGTGATAACGAAACTAACAATGAATACAAATTGAGAGGAACAATGAATACAAATTGAAAGAATCAATGAATACAAATTGAAAGTAACACTGAATACAAATTGTTTATGTGAGGGAACATCTCAATTTAATATGTCTCAGCCAGATGTCTCTGTTGGTGCATGCAAATTGCAAGAATATTCGGTCCCTTATAATTCACTAATAATTAAACTTTCGTAATAGCTAAATCGATGACAGAATATGCCCCAATGTCTGGGGGACACAGCAAAAATGTTCTTATGTACCTGACCGAAAAATATCTTTGTAAGTAATACTAATTGATATTTCACTCAAGAAATAATGTTAGGATTAAATACATTTGAATGGTTGAATCTCATGAACCGTTGGCATGTGGTGTTTTCAAATGTGTCAAACAAATATTTGTATATCATTTTCATGTATTGGCAACATAAAGAGACGTGTTGGGGGTTTTACAAATATATGCCGATCACTAATTCCTAGTGAATTATCTGTGGTATGTCGATAACCGTAAAGTTCTTTATTTACTTCTGCCTGAGGAATCCAAGCAATACCTTTTTTTGTCAATATGTGTTTAAAGAATACCATTAATATATATATATATATATATATATATATATATTCATAATTTGATGAGTATGAATGATAGACAACAACATTATTGATGCTATCAAAACACCTAGAACATTTTGTTTCAAATACATTTTTCGTTTTTGTCAGGGATCAAGTTGGTTATGCTAATGGTTTACAAATATAAATTTATTAGAGGACATCCTTTCGAATACAACCAAATGCAAATAACACAGTGCAAACACATATATTGCGACGATTGAATTGTATGATTAAATATAGGGCATTTTGGTTAAAACAGGCATACTGTAGTAAAATAAAGTATATGTCCTACTACAATTATGTAAAAATAACTAATTTATAAATGAGTTCATAATTACTGCCAGTGTCTTAAACCATATGGTATAAAAGAGTTCTGAAATCTTGCAGTTCTGCAAAGCGGCACACAGTACGTCCTCGTGTTTCGAGTTGTATACGGAGTTTCCCGGAGGGGAGGCAGAAGATGGTGTAATTTATGTGTATATTGTTGCATGCTTATGAATAGTGTTCTACATAACTTCTCCCTCCGGTCTGACATCGTTGGTAGATTGGCTGCGGTGATGGCTTCGGGGTACGACTTATCTTGGAAAATGATCCGCATTGCCCGTCTCTGGATGTATTCTGTCTGTTTTGTTTGCTTTTTTGTAAGGCTCGTGTGCCACACTTGGCACGCGTACTCCAATACCGATCGGACGATTGAAGTGTATATGTTGATGAGATGGTGAGGGTCAATGCCGGCTCTTTTGAGAAGGATGATGAAGTATAGACGTTGCGATACTTTTGCAGTGATTTCATCTATGTGTGATTGCCTCTTCAGATAGAGTCACACCTAGTAGACGAGTGCTGTTAACTTGTTGGATTGGTCTACCGTCGATGGTTAGCAGTGCGATGTCCGGAGTTGATTTCTTGAAACATATTCACAGTTCTTTCGTCTTGTCGTAGTTCAGCGCCATTTTGTTACTCGCTGTCCATTGCCCGACTTCGTCTGCTGCTACTTGGAGTGAGATGTCAATTCCGGAGGATGAAGAAGCTTCCCATATTGTGCAATCGTCAACATATTTTATATGTTCGCATACTGTTTGCAGATCATTAATATGGTGTAGGAAGCCGATTGGTCCAAATGTTGTGCCTTGTGGGACACCTGCATTGACAGTAGTGTACTCTGATTTCACACTCCCGATGTTTACCCTCTGTTTGCGTTGGCACAGGAAGGATGTCAGCCATTTGATGATAAAAGTTGGAAGTCCGAGTGATGCACATTTCGTCATTAAAATGTGATGGTTGACTCGGTCAAACGCTTTGCTGAAATCGACGAGCATTGAACATTTGTTGTTTTTATGCTGTAGCCATACACATTCTAATTATTTTGTGGATTGCACATGTTACATATTACAACATTTATCTTAGTATCACGACCACCAAAGGTCATCTTCCACAAAGGTCATAATTTTTGTCTTCTAGGGGTCATCCCAGGAAACCTGACGTTTTACACGTCATCATTTTCCCTTCAGCGGATCACCTTCCATTGGCTAAACCGTCTCCTGTATAGAGTAATAATATAAAATACTTCCTCGGTAGGCCCATACTCGGCAGCGCCCCAAAGCGAAAGGGGTTAAGAAAGTCATAATCGATCAGCAGTTCCAGTTGTATATATATATATATATATATATATATATATATATATATATATATATATATATATATATATATATATATATATATATATATATATATATATATATATATATATATATATATATATATATATATATATTGTTGTATATATAATATATATATATAAATATATATATATATATATATATATATATATATATATATATATATATCTGTGTGTATACTCCGTGCTTGTAGTAACTACGTGATATGATCAATTGTCACCGTTTCAAATTCAACCTCCCTGAGACTTATGTAAACAATATGTGAATGAAATTTAAAATTACTTGGTTATCAAGGCATTGCTAACACACAACCCCCCCAATCCAACAAACGCACCCGCTTTCTTGATTTATCAGCCCACAACTACCGAACATATTTCATTTAACAATTGACTTAGTGTACTAGTCATCCCGCCATAAATCGGCAAATATATCTTCATCAATTTAGTAAACAATGCCCCCCCCCTTTGTCCGTTGAAAATAAAACTCGGTCATAAACATACTCACTTAAGTTTTGGCACTACTTTAACATCAAATACCGATATTAAGTGCTCATACAATGCGACAGTCATACTTTTCTACGCTACACATCCATATTTAGTATTTTCAAAGATTGGTTGTGCTACTTAAGGCAATATCAGCAACAATCGTTACAACCTGTTTATATCATATATGTAATAGAAATAACTAAAACTATCTCATCTACATAATCCATAGAATGGCATGCAGTTGTTTGTAGTGTCTATTTTCGATAAACTAATACTGCCGTTGACGATTACGCAAGTCATGTGGGAACGAATAACATTTAGCGTTTTTACGCTGTTTTGGAACTCCAAGATGGCCGCGGCATTTCCACGATTACGCCATTACGTAAATATAGGCAATAGCCTCTCTAGTCTATATATATATATATATATATATATATATATATATATATATATATATATATATATATATATATATATATATATATATATATATATATATATATATATGGGTCATAGTGTCATTGCGAAATGTTTGTGACGTCATTGCGATATGTTTGTGACGTCCAAAATCTGGATCAAATTCCTTATCACTTAAAAATCATCTGGAACTCTATCTTCCTCAAAAAATGTTAATAGTATTTAAAAAAAAATTGGATTTCCTCCCTAAATCCTCGGTTGTCTGATGATACTTAAGCTTGGGTATCCGCGTATTAAGCATAATAGAAGTTTTATTATTATGAAAAACACTTTTTCATGACCACGTAGTATCTAACAGATGCCAAATTAAAGAATTCTCCTCTCCAGAATGATAGGCATCTGGTTCGTTTTAAGCTGTGCTCACAATGCAAATATGCATAGCATTCATACGACTTTGAGATGGCTAAATAAACTAAAATTAAGTTAGTGTGGACTGTGGAATAGTGGAATTCTCATGAATGGTTTATATTGGATGTATACGATGTCAACATATACAACATCAGATGAAAGTGTCTATTGAATAATTTCCTGTTTACCTATCAGTGAAAATATGGGTTGACAGTTTATAAATATGTGGTAATCTCCAAACCCTCAAAAGCTATCGATATCAGCCCTAATGGAACTACTCTAGTCCGATTCAATTGCTGCTGCACCTTCATCCTGATGTTGACCTGTCACCGTATCCACTGTTGGTGAAGTTGTAGAAACGTGACGAACATTTAGGGGCAGCTTGTCCTCCATCGGGCCTGATCGACGTTTGTGCGCTCTAGCTATTTCTACCTCACGATTCACGTTTGTGCGCTCTAGCTATTTCTACCTGACGATTCACGTTTGTGCTCTCTAGCTATTTCTACCTGACGATTCACGTTTGATACTTATCACTGGACATTTAGTACGTTGGATATGACAATCAAATTTACACTCCCAAAATGCCCTATATTTATTTAATCATACAATTCAATGGTCGCAATATATGTGTTTGCACTGTGTTATTTGTATTTGGTAGTATTCGAAAGGATGTCCTCTAATAAATTTATATTTGTAAACCATTAGCATAACCAACTTGATCCCTGACAAAAACGAAAAATGTATTTGAAACAAAATGTTCTAGGTGTTTTGATAGCATCAATAATGTTGTTGTCTATCATTCATACTCATCAAATTATTAATATATATATATATTAATGGTATTCATTAAACACATATTGACAAAAAAAGGTATTGCTTGGATTCGTCAGGCAGAAGTAAATAAACATCTTTACGGTTATCGACATACCACAGATAATTCACTAGGAATTAGTGATCGGCATATATTTTTAAAACCCCCAACACGTCTCTTTATGTTGCCAATACATGAAAACGATATACAAATATTTGTTTGACACATTTGAAAACACCACATGCCAACGTTTCATGAGATTCAACCATTCAAATTTATTTAATCCTAACATTATTTCTTGAGTGAAATATCAATTAGTATTACTTACAAAGATATTTTTCGGTCAGGTACATCAGAACATTTTTGCTGTGTCCCCCAGACATTGGGGCATATTCTGTCATCGATTTAGCTATTACGAAAGTTTAATTATTAGTGAATTATAAGGGACCGAATATTCTTGCAATTTGCATGCACCAACAGAGACATCTGGCTGAGACATATTAAATTTAGATGTTTCCTCACATAAACAATTTGTATTCAGTGTTACTTTCAATTTATATTCATTGTTTCTTTCAATTTGTATTCATTGTTCCTCTCAATTTGTATTCATTGTTAGTTTCGTTATCACTACGTCTCTCGAGTATTTAGTTGCAACTAAGTCAAAGCGGACTGTGGTATTTTGAGAGGCTCCCTCACATTAGCAAATGCTTTGTACCCCGCTTTAGTGTCGTTCTTTAACAGGGCATTTCGTTTTTATTGTTGTGAGAAACTTAGATGGGATGTCTCTACATACTAATCATCCGACATAGGCATGCCGTTCACCAATTCATGTTGGATACCTTCCATGAGGCACTGAATGTGTCTTTTCACAAGTGTTGACCTATTTTCCCACTATCTCGCAATCACATTACTTGTGTGTGAAGAAACCGTTGTCCGGGAAAGTACAGGCGTGTCAGGGTCAGATATTCATCTAGCTTCTTTATTGTTCCTGCCTGTTGAATGTGGTAGTGACCACTCCTTCTTTTGCCGGCCGGTCAGTCAACTCAAACGAGGTTTAGCATATGTGATTCAACCATGTATAGCAGTAACCAAACACCTTGGGAAGAGTCATATTCCATATATGGGGAAAGGACTCGCATTGGTGAGCAGGATGGGTCACCGCTCGGGTCAATTCTGAAATCTGCACACTTGCTAATTTCATTTTGATCTGTCGGCGTTAGAAAATATTTGTAGACATTCGTTCAGTCGTTATCGGTGTGTCAACACGCAGCAGGAAATCTGGAGCAGGTGTGAAGTACTGTACACTTACCACATAAGTTTCACCTAGTTCTGAAAAGTTCATGATGTAGATCAAACGCCAGATGCGTTCTGCACTTACCACCATTTATAAGCCAATGTAGTCAATATAATAATGGCGGCGCTCCCATAACTAGCCAGGCAAGCAGCTGGCCTCGTGGATCTGCCCTTTGTTCGCATGGCTACGCCGGTAGCTAATTATTGTGAAAACGGGCCATGTTTCATAGCCCTTAATGAGGCCAAGGTCAAAGTAGAACTTTTCGTATAGGCCAGGCCAAAATAGCTACACGCTAATCAACTTGGCTTGGGCTAACTTACTGCATAATTGATGTAGGCACATCCGCTAGGTGTCAGTACAAATTTGTTCATGGATTAGTCTGGGGCATTGTGATTTTGTGATTTATACTTTAGTTATTTTGTATTTACAATGCTATATAGTGAGGAGGCCTGATGAGGTTTTCCAATACGGTCCGTACACGATATACTGTCAGGCAAAATATTTCCCTGGGTGTAGCAGTAGACTGCGGCTGTTTTTCCAATTTATAAAATAGAAGAAAAAAATATTAAAGAATTCAGATTGATAATATGAATTTATATAATTTGGAACATTCTTGGTATAATAGAAATTAATATATATTCATTGGCCACGCGTTTCAAGCTTTATAGGCAAACAATTCACACGACCAATACACTGCAGTAACGTAGTGTTTTGTCCCTACTATCTGTGAACAAGACCTGGATTTGCTATTATGCATCAGGCAATGTCGTTATTTCATGCCCAACTTCTTTCACCATTTGGGCATTCTACTGCTGGCGGTAGTGGGTTAAATGATGCTGGGTTCCAGATCATGTCGAAACAATCGACGGCACAGGGGCGGGCCAAGAAGCCTGATAAACGGGCTACAGGCGGTACGCCTGATGAACAAGCGCCGGCGGCACGTACCTCTGACGCACCCAATATGGAGGTTTCCTGGCCACCGTGTTGGGGAAGATCGATGAGAAATTCGAAGTATTGTGCAGTGAGCAGTGAGCTCCTGCTCCTGCCACAGCTGGTCCATCTTCACAGCCAGACGAACTCTCCGATGGAGGTCGACCAGCCCAGCCTGTGAGTCGTCATCGCGCAGCGCAACGAGGACGCAGCTCGCCATCGCTCGACCGAGTGATCAACTCATCTGACTCCGAGTGCAGCCAGTTGATGACTTACATGGATCACATTACAGAGCCCCCCCCCCCCAAAAAAAAAACAGATTGATATAACCACAGGGGTCAGCAATGATCTATTGATTCACGGAAGATTTACAAGGAGCTTTAGTGTGATATCAACAAACATAAAACCTAATGTCTTACAAGTTCTGTTGCAGGGATACAACACATATATTACTAAAACGTTGGTTACAGGTTTCACTGTCACATGTCAGTCAGGAATAAACAGGGAATAGTGCAACGGAAGATGAGCAAAGAAAAGACGAAACATAGGATTGCAGGCCCTTTCTCATCACATCCCTTCCCAAACATGGACTACTCGACGTTAGGCTTAGTCCCAAAGAAAGTGTCCGGCGAATTTCGGCTCATTCATGACCTGAGTTTCCCCAAAACCAATTCAGTCAATTCACACATCCTGCATAAATTCACTATTGTTGCTTTTCAAACGCTAGACCGCTGTGTTGAACAACTTGCGACCTTGGTAAATTCATCGCTAACGCCGATATACAAGATGCATTTCGCATAATTCCTGTGTCCCCCTTGATTACAGATTGTTTGGTTTTAAATTTCAGGGACTGAAGTATTTCGACAAGTCGTTGTCGATGGGATGTAGTCATGCATGCCAATTGTTCGAGCTACCTTTACAAGCCCTACAATGGATATGCCAGCAAAAGTTCTACATTTCCAGCATGAGTCATATCCTTGACGATTTAATTTTTTTTTTTTAAACAACCTGAATGTCACTCCAACCTGACTCGCTTTCTTGAACTCAGCACAATGATCGGCTTACCTATAAAGCAGGCTAGACCAGTGTTACTTGCCACAAAGATCACACTCCTTGGAAATGAAGTTAACACCTTTAATCAAACATTCGCATTACCGCTGGAGAAGGTGGTATCGCTACGTCAGTAGCTAATAAGCCTAGCTAAAAAGAAGAAAGGCACCTTAAAAGAACTACATTCATTGATCGGCTCCCTTAATGTTGCATGTCGTGCCATAGCTTCAGGTCGCGAGTTCTTAAGACGCCTCATTGAAATGACTAAAGACACGAGGAGGCCCAACCACCGTATCCGTTTGACGGTTGAGACTCGGAAGGATATTGAAGCATGACTTGAAGTTATGCAGACTTTTAACGGAGTTGTTTTTTAGCTACTAACTGGACATCATCAGATCAGCTGTCTCTTACAAAAGATGCAAGTGGTTTTGCATTCGGAGCTGTCATAGGCGACTCTTGGTTTCAGGGAAATGTTTCCCCTTCCCGGGACGCCAAACACATTTCACTCAGAGTTTTTACAAATCATACCAGCTGCCAGGCGATGGTTTATCAATAGGCAAACGGCCAGGGACCCACAACTGATGTGTTTAGTTCGCCAAATCGTGATTGCATGTCTTTCTTATAACACATGTTTCCGTGTCAAGCACATCCCTGGAAAGAGCAACGTTGTTGCGGATTTCACCTCACGGTTGCAGGTCGAACGCCCACGTCTCGTTCAGCCCTGCCTATATGATCTACCGACTATAATTCCCATTCAGTGGCTACCCTGGCACGCAACGCCCTTAGTATCATGGAGATTTATCTTGCACCGAGTAGTGCTCGTCAGTACGATGCTAATTGGACCAGGTTTGTGGCATTTGCGGAGACTACATAGAAAAATATTCACATAAAACCACCGGCTGCATCCGGTCACACACAGATACTACCCCCACTGCTTCTTTTTCATCTCGACCACCATACAAAGCTTATTCCAACCCCTGACGCCTGCAGTGATGATCGCTCCATCAAAGGGCCAGAACGGGACGACCGCAGCAATATGGTGATCACAGCGTGTCGGGTGACAACCACGGGACGCGCATTGATGAACATATCTACGAGACGTACAGTGATGAACACAATTTCCTGGCGTGCTGTGATAAACACAACTACGGGACGTGCAGTGATGATCGCAATAAATTGACTTGCCAGTGTTGATCGCAGCAACGATTTAGGTTTAGCATCCACGATGATTTTCTTTATCCCTTCTGGTGTTGGTAGAGAGGACGACAGCCCACAAGTGCAGCAGGTGTTATTGTTTAACATGTGATCAAGTTGAGGCAGAGTATTACTGGACAACTCAATGCGGATACGGCTTATCTTTTCGGCGAAGAACGTTGCAAATCTCTCGGCCAACTTGGATTGTGACTCGTGTGTGGGAAGCTTTGTGTTAATATTTCTGTTAAGAAGACTGTTCGCGGCAGCAAACAACTTTTTGTGGTCGTTTCCAATAGCCCGGATTTTTTTTCGAGCAAAGGAGCGTGAATTTCAACAAGATTCACGAGAGTAGCATCGTAGAATTTATCTACACTTAATGACTCGATATCTTCTGGGCGAAACACAGGAATATCTTGTGGAAAGATATCTGCATTTATAGCGCATAACTTCTGATATTTTATTTTTGTCCGAGCAGCGCGACATCGAGCAGCGCTGTTGGAATTTATGTGGTCAGATATTTCCATGTCTGTGATCGCCACATTCCGAACGAGAAGTTCGTCCGTGCAACGGGTCAACAGCACGTCCAGCGTATGTCCCTTTCTATGGGTGGATCGGTATACATTCGATGTGTTCAAATGTGCGAAACACTTCAGTGGTCCTTTTGTGTATGTTTAGTCCATATTTATGGATCATATCTCACATAGCGCCATTACATCTAAATCGTTTTTTAAAATGTGATCGTAGATTGTAAGTGTCTTATTCCGGCAGGATTGTGCATTTATGTAACAGACTTCGACGCCAAGTTCACGTTGACCAGATTATTACGATGACACCAACGGTACAGGTGTAATGTTATCGTAGTTAACACAATTGGCGCCAGGAAGTGCAGCTCTAAGAAAGTTCCTATCAAATGTGATGGCAGTCGGGATCGAACAAAAGTGGTTTATTCCCGCGGAGTTTCCTCGATGGGTCTCGCGACGGAACAAATATTTAACGACCTAAGTGTTTGCTGAATCGTCAGTGGTATGATTTGTTTTGCCCTCACTGCGATTACCCCGATAGCACGCAGTTTATGACCCGTGAAAGCCAGCATGTTTACAAACACAAGTTACGCTTAAACACTGATATACCATGGAGAAAGTAATAGGCATGTTCCTACCAAATTTAGTAATGCAGTAAATAGACACATTGCGCAACGTTTTCAAGAATGTCGGTGCTTCTGCAGACGTTTTGTCAAAGGAATCAGTTTTGCCAGATAAATAATAATTTGTCGGTAATTACATTTGCTTTATTGTTTATATTTTTCATTGGAAAGTTTGGTAGAAAAGTTTCGGTGGAAAAAGCAATAAAATAGCGGGATCATTGACAGGTACGTGCTGCTCTAGTGCGTTAGTGTTCACTGCTTTTCGACGTTCTGTGTTGACCACTTTCTGCTGTCATTGGTATTCCATTTTGTGGCATTCTGCTGTCATGTCTGTTGGTGGCAATCTGCTGCGTGGCATTCTGCTTTCAATTGTGTTCGGTGTTGAACGTTCGTGACATTATGCTGTCAAGTGTGATCCACGTTTAACATTCGTGACATTCTGCTGCTATTGCACGTGTTGAACGTTCGTGACATTCTGCTGTTATTGCATGTGTTAAACGTTTGTGACATTCTGCTGTTATTGCATGTGTTAAACGTTAGTGACATTCTGCTGTTATTGCATGTGTTAAACGTTTGTGATATTCTGCTGTTATCGCATGTGTTAAACGTTCGTGACATTCAGTTGCTATTGCATGTGTTGAACGTTCGTGACATTGCATTAGTCATCCTTAGTCATAATCTGTTCAACCGTCGCGTTCGTAGGACGATAGTAGGCTTTCTTTGACGAACTCAAACGTCTGCGAGTCTACAAAACAATCGTATATTCAATGCTGGATTTACAAAGCAATCACAAAAAGTCGCTTTATGCTGTGTCTCCGGGAATACATATATAATCGGAAATGTTATATTACACTATACATGAGGTTGTTTTAGTATTGCGTCTAAGGCATTGTAACTCAACTTATTTTTGTATTTTGTTTGTACCCTACACTTCTTTCGAATTTCCATTTGCGACATAGGAACCCCGTGACAACGTAATGAGTTCTAATAACAATCTGGAGCAATAGTTTGCAACGGACTTTCCCGATTATGATGGCAAATGTTCGGCTAATAGACTTGCATAAAAACCTACAAAAGCATAATGCACACAGACTGTATGTGATGGAACCAGTTGGATTCGGTATCCTTAACGTGTTTATTGTGCTTCGAACAATACATGCTAAATTGTAAGTAACTACCTTCATATTTTCACAGAGCTCACATTTAAAGTTCTACATTTCCACATGTTATACTGCGTTAAGTAACCTGTATGCTTTATATGTTGTGTTACTTTAGTCTTACTGTGTACAAATTTAATTCACCAATGTCAACGATGTGAATGGTGATACATTAATCTCACTCATATAAAGTGGTGCAATGCTGTGTTGTACACGTATGTGTTACTACCTTCCGAGTTTGTGGTCCAGCATCGGCCGTAAGTGTATCAGTGAACGGCTGGGTCGCATCATACACAGGATTTCGAAAATTATGTGACGACGATTCTCCCTGTAGCCTATCTGCTCGGAAACGGCCGAGACAACCCTTCACTGATATCGACTTTGTATCCGTGCTGTTGGTCAACGAATGCTTGCACGCACTGCAATGAAGAGAGTAACTGGACGTCCCACACATTTCATCCTAGTAACGGAGGTCCACAACACTCATCCCAGTACAGAAAGTCCAAAAACAATTGTCCTTGTACTGGAAGTCATCCTTGTAATGTATGATCCACAAACAAATTTACTATAATGTATGTCCCACAACACCCTTCACTATACTGTATGTCCCACAATAACCTTCACTATGCTGTATGTCCCACAACAACTTTCACCATTATGTGTGTCCCACAACACCATTCACTATATTGTATGTAGGACATACAGCCTTCACTATGCTGTATGTCCTACAACAACATTCACTATTCTGTATGTCCCACAACACCCTTCACTATACTGTATGTCACAAAACAACCTTCACAATACTGAATGTCCCACAATAACCTCCACTATGTTGTATGTCCCACAACAACCTTCACTATTCTGTATGTCCCACAACACCTTTCACTATACTGTATGTCCTACAACAGCCTTTACTATTCTGTATGTCCCAAAACAACCTTCATTATGCTGTATGCCGTACAACAATCTGTAATATACTGTATGACCCACAACAACCTTCACTATAATGTTTGTTCCACAACAACCTTCACTATAATGTATGTTCCACAACAATCTTCACTATACTGTATGTTCCGCAAAAGCCTTCACTATATTGTATGTCCCACAACAACCTTCACTACACTTTTTATCGGAAAACATATTTTTCTTTGAGAATAAGGCGATTGTGTTGCATCAGGTGTATGTATTGACACATTTCGTATCAAAACAATTAATACTTTGAATAATAACGAACAAAATGTTGTGATACGCTATGCCAGCTTTCCTATGATTATTGCAGTGAAGTGATAAGTTTATTAGGACGTTAAACATGAACTGAAGTCAGCACAAATGGTGTACGTTTAAAATGTGTAGTTCAAACAACAACAGTAACTATAGTGTAATATAATATATTTCAAAATATACTTATTATTGTATATAATGTGCTATTCCGGACATACATACCCGATCCATCCTGGTTCACCCGGACGTTGTACTTGGTCACTTCCAGTCGACATCGCTGCGATTGATTAGCAGACAGTAACGGTGCAAACAGCAGCTGAAAATTGGCCGCACATTAATCCTTTTGATTTGTTTAAAGAAAAGAATACATTAAATGCGTTCATCACTATTCCCATTAATTTCCCCTATTCGAGATCACTGTTGACAAATATATTCACAATTAAGAAGACAATTTTGTTAGCCAGTTGTTCGAAGCTAGTTGTTGACACAAAGACTATCTGGCGGACACGTTCGCCCATGACCACCTTGCCGGCCGATATGTCTTAAGCCGGAATATCCCAGGCGACATTATTGAATATTTGTCGAAACGGTCACATTCTCAGGTTTCTAGGCACGAATAGTAAATAAAATACCAATATATTTGTCATTAGCCGCAAACGGACATCATTAACATATCATAACTTGTAAATTTAGGTCAAAATTACATAAATAATGCAAAATAGCAGCATAAAACGGAACGAACAGGAATTGACATGGATAATTTGTATGTTCATATTTATCTTAATACACTTGTTCTTGCACATACGCGTGTGTGTTTTATGTATCTTATCTATTCCATAAACATAGCGATCGACCTGTTGAAGCTTGACGGTTATAGGAAAGAGATGCATCAAATGACTTGCTAATCAATTTGCGAGAAACAAAACATTAGTCGTACGTTCTCTAAAACAGAATACGTTAATAAAGAAGTTTATACCGTGGGTAGTAAAACAAAATAATAATACGTTTGGCCTTTCAATCATATTTGCCAATACATCTAGATGGCGGATATATCGTTGTTTGTAGATGTTTCCATATGCCACATCAACCTTTAGCAGCAACAAGGATAACACCACTTTTGATAACATATGTTTGATCAAGATACAAAATATTCACTACGTTGCCCTTTAACTTCGGCGTGTTCATAAATAAGACTGTTTGGAATGCACGACACACGATGCACGTAACGTAGCCGTGATTATGTCGTCTACATCCGTGTCACCGAGTAACGTTGCAGACAGTCTTGGCGATAACGAATGTGGTGTTTTTATCGCGTATCGTTATGTTGACACACGATGGTCTCGGGTAAATACTACAGGCTCGGTTTTCCAATATGCATCGAAGCAGGCAGCTTCAGACCACATGCCACACATACTTTTACAACAATGAAGCATGGTTGGTGTTAGTGAGTAGATGGGATAGTTTGTGCATGTTTTTATTGATTATATGTGCGGCGCTGTATCATAGCGCTTAAAACGGTGAGAACTACAGTTACAATCATATTGCTTTCGTTTCGAAACTTGCGCTATTTCGTTCACTCCAGATTGCCTCATTTCACTCAGCTGTATAAATTAGTAGCTGTCTATAGCCAGTGGCGGAAATATGACAAACAACAATATTTAATGCAGTAATCATAGCGTGGCTGAATGCTTCTCATATACGCTGATGTGGTGTTGGAAGGAACAGGACTGCGATGACTGAAGTGTAAAAAGCTGCCACAAAGCATCGGGTGCCGCCCATTTATATAAGAACAGCCATTTACAATTGCCTGAAACAATTACCAATGATGCACTGTCAAACAGAACAACCCAAGAACCAATCGAAAATCAAATAAGAAGGAAGAAGTGAAGCTAAACAGGCCATACTCGCAGGATGCCAACACAACACGTCACGAGACAGGAGCTCACAAGGAAACATCGGGATAAAGGGAAAAGGAAAGGCAGAGAAACGCCTGGCGCAGAGAAGTAGAAGTAGAAATGGATAAAAAGTAGGACGTAGAATAAATACAGGTAATGTTATCAACAAAATTTGAAAAAGTTGCTAGACCAGTCTAAATCGCTGAATATGCTGGGGGCAGTGGCTACTGTTTATATCGGCTTATTTCAGGAGAGTGTATTGCATAATTCCAGCGACTAGAAATTTTCGTCTTGTGATATGTCCTCAAACGTTAGTATTTTGTCTTCACAGTTTACCGATGTGTACCTTGTCTCCGGAATCATATTTGTACATAATTGTGATAACAAGACAGAGAACGTGTTTCAGCCGTGCATCATATACATGAAAATTGCATTTTTGTGTTTTGCTTAAGTTAATCCCAAGAGTCAACATGAAGGATTTCTACGAAGGTCCGGTCTGCCATCACGACTGACTGCCGTGACAAGCGACACAAAGCTGCCATGTAGGCGAGCGAACGTTTTATATCGCCAGTGTAGTGTTTGCTTTCAGAAAACAACTAATCAGACGACGACGTAGAAATAAACAAGTATGTTTTTGCAAACCGCATCATCCATATGAAAACAAAATTGGGAGTGAAGGGGTTAATGTGCTATTTATTGATCTGATTCATGAACGTATTTTACGTGTCTGTGTTTTTGACGTCTACATGAGTGGTATTTTGGCTCGGCGTCCTTTTCTTTTTCAGCAGCAAATGTTGTTTTTCCTAATTATTTGTAAAGGTATTTAGCATTCACACGTGAAGTGTTGCTAGCATGTACCCATTGCTCAGCTTTAAAACATCGCACGTGACATTCTAGTATTGGTCACTATTACGTAAGAGACGTAACAATTGGGATTTAATTAATGTGCCAATGCAGGTTGACATTATGAACTTCACTCGTCACATGATAATGATTACAAACATTCATGTGATTGTCTTTATTTCGCTAAAAGTATCTAGTTGCGTGACATATTGCCACATTATTTGCATTGACCTATGCCCATAGCTATCAACATTATAAACAACTGACTTGTGGACGCTTGCACGCACACAAGCACGCACGAGCCAGTGTGTACAAACAGCATACCATTGCTGCTTCGAAAGGAAATCAAATTATACGGTTAATTAGAAGAATTATCACGTATAAGGAGAAACATCTAATTGTACCCCTGTACAAAGCAATAGTTAGACAACATTTGGAATATTGTATTCAAGCATGGAGGCCATATCGTAAAAAAGACATAGACAAGCTAGAAAGAATACAAAGAAGTGCAACTAAAATGGGTCCATAATTGAGAGACCTTAATTACCAAAGTCGCTTATTACAATGTGGTTTGACAACACTAGAGACTAGGAGACTAAGAGGAGATCAAACAGAAGTATTTAAAATAGTGAATGGTTATGAGGATGTTGATAGGAATATGTTCTTCAAACTTAAAGAAGGCAGTAGAACCAGATGACACGAAGCAGCATTAGTTAAGGAGCAGTGTAATTTGGACATGAGAAAGTACTCTTTCTCACAGAGGGTGATAAATGAATGGAACAAACTGCCAAATGATTGTGTTAATGGTAGTAGTGTGAATATGTTTAAACATATAATTGACATATATTTGATAAGGGAGGGCTACACATTGGTGAGAAAATTGTTGGACTCTCGATAAGCCACCTTGTCCATTTACCATGTGGAACTTGTTGTTCGAGATGGCAATCTTGTTAAATCTTATTAAATCTTATTAAATCGTGTTAAATCTTGTTAAATCTAACAGCGGGCAAAATAGGTCAGATCTCAACGTATATTTCACATAGATATTTCGTAATTTACAGACGAAATTATTTTAAATACAGATTTTATGTATCCCCTCACCGTTCAAAGCAATGCTATCAAATTTAAAACATAAATGTGTTAAATAAATCAATTTAATATTTATATATTTCATTAATAAGTTGATGACGTAATATTCATCAATGAAATGTTTGTCCATGCTACATGCCAATGTTGACAATGTTGAGAGTAATGTGAGTGATGCGTACGTGCGTGTGTGTGTTTGTGTGTGTGTGTGTGTGTGTGTGTGTGTGTATGTGTGTGTGCGTTTGTTTTGTGTGTGTGTGTGTGTGTGTGTGTGTGTGTGTGTGTGTGTGTGTGTGTGTGTGTGTGTGTGTGAGAGAGAGAGAGAGAGAGAGAGAGAGAGAGGAAAGTTTCAGTTTAACAAAATTGAACAAGATATATATTTACATGTATATATACATATGTATATGTATATATATATATATATATATATATATATATATATATATTTACATGTATATATACATATGTATATATATATATATATATATATATATATATATATATATATATATATATATATATATATATATATATATATATACCTTCCAGAAAGGCTCTTCATCCACTTCATGCAAGCTACTACTAAGAATCATCAGCACATTATATTTAACATTTTATCAGTCGCTGCGATTTTGCAAACATTAATGAAGCAAAATACATTAAAAAAACTATTTTGAAATAAAATATTTAAGTCACTAGATTGGAAAGCGCGGATACTTTGATGAGTGCGACGTCTTTGATGTGTATGAAGCCCTCGTACTTGCACGTATACTCGGTGTCCGGCTGGAAACACACGGTGTGCTGGGCTTCAGGACAGAAGACGGCGTTCAGCGACATGAGTAAAAACATGTAGAGACAGAACCGCCATACTACAGTCCCTTGCATGTTTAGGCTGAGCTCTCGGTAATAACTGTGGAATGACGGCCGTAAGTACTGTGTCACGGGGAGCTATGTCGCGATCCAGTGTTTCAGTTAGGTGACTGGTTCCCCTGACAGCTACCAGCTTGTGTTCACGTCGGTCAGCCCAACCCCGGCACTAACTTCGGTGTAATTTCAAACTGGCCAAAATCCGACAAATGTCATATTAGCATGCAAATCTTACTAACACATTTGTTAAACACGGATCTTGAGACATCAGAGACATTGCTTAATTGGTTGTTGAATACAAGTGAATTAGTCCTGCCGCTCTGAATTACCAGTCGGTCGCAACATAAGGCCAGCGAAAGACCGCTGAGGGACAAGAACGTGTATGAGACCTTTGTAATGAATCCGGAGTAGCGCAGTTACCAATTCAACTCTGAAACAAATCGACACGATCCAGTGACACCTACACACGCAAATGCTCAACTTGTGGAACCGAAAGAAACATATAATATCATTAGGCATAAAATTGCATGAAGTTATAATAACAATTCGACGAAAAGCTGTATTTCAGCATGAAATAACTACAGTGGCCTCTCGCTATAATATATCCCAGTGTAAAGAATATCATCTTAAAAGGAACCTCTTTCAACTCCGCGTTTTATATACCATCGGATATGGAACATATTGCCAGAACCCAGCCTGTTTTTTCAGGGACATATTATATAAAACGTGGATCCATCAAGGAGACATTTCGTATCATATTCATTGCTCCAACACGGACGTTTTTACTAGATTGAGCGGCCATTTTAAATTACGCACTGTTTCGTTTATTTAATTCAGTTAACTTAGACTAATTAGTAAAGAATGTCGACCAATTTACTAACACTATCTCAACCATAAATATTCCTTAGTAGACTATAAAATGGGAGTGGCTAAATGTCGACAACACTGCGTTCATGTTGTGATAGTCGACTTACACTTGTCAGGATGTTCCCTCGTTGAGAGTAGCTATTTGCGTCGCTGGAGCATTGGTGGTGGGTAGGTACCCCACACTGTCTGGAACGACAATAACATCATCTCGTGTCAGGATGTTGACTGATCTTCTTGTCCTGACGTGCGTGCCATGATCCAGAAGAGGTTCTTCTCTCTGGCAGGCTTACCCACTGTCAACCTCTACACATGTGGCTCGTGTTGGCCCCTATCGTTCTCCAACGTTGTACATGGGCAACATTAGTGGTGAAGTGTTAATACTTAACTTCCTTGTTTGGTCAACTGAGGGCAGGACTTTGAATGGATGAGGGTCGACCAGCTTGGTTTGCACGGCAATTCCATTGACTCTGTGGGATGTTCCCTCACCACTGATGGTCTCTTCAAGTCGGTAATTGTTGTTCCAGACCAAGGTCGTGAATATTCCAGGTTGGATGTTTGCTGGAAGGGGAACATCGCCTTCTGACAGTGACAGTTTTTGTAGACAGAGGGTTGTGTCAATCTCGTCGAGCTGGGAGTAGGATACACTGTGACCAAGTCGGTTGAGTGTATGTATCAGCTCGACATTCCCTGTCAGTGACTTGATTGTATTTGGCGGAATGATGTGTTTTCGGAACTTCGTCTTGCCATAGGTAATAGCATAGACCATGTCTTGACCAAACGAGCTTACAAGACGTTGGGTTCTTTTGGATGAATAAGCATCATCCTTGGTACATGGCAAGAAATGGAACAGGAAGAAGCTGACCGACTTTGGCATGATGGCTTCACTTTGCTCTACGTCTACGTATTCTTGTCCTTCGAGTTTTCAAGTTAAAAAAGTTGTTACAATACGTTTTCCTTACATCCATTATGCAACCAAAACGCCTTTTAAATTTAAAATCCGATGAAAAACGATAAAGGAATAGGCTTTTCCGCAGATTCCTCCAAAAGGGGGATTTCGCCCCCTCCCCCCAGAGTTGGTCTTACAAAACAGTTCATATATCAAATCCTGTTTATCTAAAGTTAATAATGAATGAAAAATCATCTCAGCTATTTGAACGTCAATGTTTGGCATGGCGAGACTCTGTAATGGCGACCGAGAGAGTGCCTTGGGCTGTCGGTCGGTAGTACTGACGAAAACGTAAAATATTTGTCATGTAATAAAACATTTCCGGTCGGTGTTATAATAGATTATATTGCGATAATAATACTAAAGCAGTATGATACCACCAATTAAAATGTTAATCTAAATACCAGCAAATAATTATGTGTCAGCGATGTCACGTCGGTCAATTTATTGTCATGGTCGCTCCGAAGAAGGCAGAATCGCTGGATGTTTTGCTAACTTGCTAATAAATAGGTCAACGTAAAGCAACTGACATTCAAGGAATAATGGCCCCTTCCAGTTTACATGATTAGTGACTGGGACTGCCAAAGAAGTATGACAGAGTTTACCTGACACCGAAGATGGCAAAGTAGCACGGCTAATGAATGGTTTTGTTGAAATAATATCGACCAAGCAGACCGACACCATCAGAACGGAATGAACAAATGCGGCACACACTCACGCACGCATGCACGCACGCACAGACACGCACGCACAGATACACGGCGATAACTAGTAAACTACGCATCATTTTCCAACATTTTATGTACTTCAGTTCTGCTCCACCAGCCTGTAGCCGATGTCAGTGCGCAAGCGCGCGTAAAACGACTGGTGTCGAGTCAGTCCTTTCGCGTAGCAAACCTAGTTGGCATAGCCCATGATACGGCGGAAAGACAACTCGCTGAATAAGTATTCACGTCCAGCAGTCGACAAACTGTCTCTGTCCGGCAGCAGTGCGGGAAACGACTCTAGATCGGTGCCGCGGTCGTTCGCCCACCGGTTAGAGGTCTTGTGAGTGACGTTGTAAAAGCCAGAGTCAACGCGGTCTCGGAACAGCACTTCATGCAAACCAATGTAGCTAATGGATGTTTGTTTGTACAGAGGCAGCATCTGCATCAGGCATTTGTTGGTGGTCTTCATCCACTGGCGACCCTAAAATAAACACGAATCTACATTAAAGGGGGGGTGAAGCACTCGAACAACCATAGCCCAAACATAATAACATACCATTTACAGTATATATCACCCTTATATGATGGGCGCAACGCCACGGTAATTTTGTAATATCCTTTTTAACTTTGCCATTATCTTCGCTGGGCGGCGCCATATTGCTCTGCGGGGGGCTCAGCGGCAGAGTGGTTTGAGTACGAGCTCCTGGCACCGCGTTCACACAGTAAAAACCTCTCGGAAAAACGGCCGAAACGCATGGAAAATCGAATAAAAAGAAAACTGGTGTGCACTGGATGGCTCCTGGATATATCAACTAGTACTACAAATGCAAGGAAAACACTTTTGATCGACTTCCGAGGAAGAATTTGCAGCGGAAAATGTGGTTGCAAATGCCAGCCGCAGGCTCTGCGAGTAACCACTTTTCCGATGCAGATTACAAGACAAAAGACTATGAGATGAGCATGGACAGACGGTGAGCATCAATATGTCATTCTTGGTCAAAGACACCGTTCCATCTTAGATCTTTTTTTTCGCATATGACCATGCATCTACAGACTATTATGCGACAAGGAAACGTCAGATATCAGAGGGCAGAGCGATGCGTAGGAAGCGACGAGCCGAAACCAGGTTAGTAAATTGGATTACCGTTACCATTGTGACTTATCACTACGATTACAATATAGTTCCACCCCAATAAGCACAGCTGTGCTTCAACGTCAGCATATATATGACCCACAGTAAATCGAAATGTATGAATACAATAAAGTGCGAGTAAGTGTTAATAGTTTGATATAATTACGAGTGTTTTCCAATCCGCCGATTTATTTTCGACGTGATCAGACGTACCGTCAATACGTGGCCGTATTCAAAACAATAACAATAACTCAGTAAGTGCTACAGGATATACTGCAGCCTTATAACATGGGCCATGGCGTATGTAGTACTATGTACTAGGCAAAATTATTCAAGAAAATAATTTGATATTATTTATTGACAGTCATAATAAGTCTGTTCTAAATGCATAGAGAGCAAGCGGCAAGCGTAAGCCTCGGGTGGGGGGTTAGATGCATGGGAGAAACACGACCAAAAGACAGTATAGACTATAGTGCAACAGAAGCCTACTGTTGATGTTTACATTTCAAATTCTTTATGGAAATATTTAAAATATACAAATACTTTCATTGTGATTAAGTGCAAATGCAGTTACAAAAACTTTTTAAAAGTATTTAAATATTTAAGTAAAATGCATTTCACCCATGCAATGTCTAGCTGGAAAGGAAACTAACTAAGGCGTCGTCATCTACCCAGTTGAACACTGTCAGATTACATGTCTGCTTTCTATAATGACACTTTACAATTTCTGTCTGAATTCTTGTGACTTGACAATAAGGCAAAATTATATAAAATTAATTTGCTTTATTGATCAGATTAAACCCCACATGTAATAACCGGAAGTTCATAGAGATGTATCTGCGGGGGGCTCAGCGGCAGAGTGGTTTGAGTACGAGCTCCTGGCACCGCGTTCACACAGTAAAAACCTCTCGGAAAAACGGCCGAAACGCATGGAAAATCGAATAAAAAGAAAACTGGTGTGCACTGGATGGCTCCTGGATATATCAACTAGTACTACAAATGCAAGGAAAACACTTTTGATCGACTTCCGAGGAAGAATTTGCAGCGGAAAATGTGGTTGCAAATGCCAGCCGCAGGCTCTGCGAGTAACCACTTTTCCGATGCAGATTACAAGACAAAAGACTATGAGATGAGCATGGACAGACGGTGAGCATCAATATGTCATTCTTGGTCAAAGACACCGTTCCATCTTAGATCTTTTTTTTCGCATATGACCATGCATCTACAGACTATTATGCGACAAGGAAACGTCAGATATCAGAGGGCAGAGCGATGCGTAGGAAGCGACGAGCCGAAACCAGGTTAGTAAATTGGATTACCGTTACCATTGTGACTTATCACTACGATTACAATATAGTTCCACCCCAATAAGCACAGCTGTGCTTCAACGTCAGCATATATATGACCCACAGTAAATCGAAATGTATGAATACAATAAAGTGCGAGTAAGTGTTAATAGTTTGATATAATTACGAGTGTTTTCCAATCCGCCGATTTATTTTCGACGTGATCAGACGTACCGTCAATACGTGGCCGTATTCAAAACAATAACAATAACTCAGTAAGTGCTACAGGATATACTGCAGCCTTATAACATGAGCCATGGCGTATGTAGTACTATGTACTAGGCAAAATTATTCAAGAAAATAATTTGATATTATTTATTGACAGTCATAATAAGTCTGTTCTAAATGCATAGAGAGCAAGCGGCAAGCGTAAGCCTCGGGTGGGGGGTTAGATGCATGGGAGAAACACGACCAAAAGACAGTATAGACTATAGTGCAACAGAAGCCTACTGTTGATGTTTACATTTCAAATTCTTTATGGAAATATTTAAAATATACAAATACTTTCATTGTGATTAAGTGCAAATGCAGTTACAAAAACTTTTTAAAAGTATTTAAATATTTAAGTAAAATGCATTTCACCCATGCAATGTCTAGCTGGAAAGGAAACTAACTAAGGCGTCGTCATCTACCCAGTTGAACACTGTCAGATTACATGTCTGCTTTCTATAATGACACTTTACAATTTCTGTCTGAATTCTTGTGACTTGACAATAAGGCAAAATTATATAAAATTAATTTGCTTTATTGATCAGATTAAACCCCACATGTAATAACCGGAAGTTCATAGAGATGTATTAATTACATTTTATTCTAAGTCGACTGATAACACTGTAATGAATATCGTGGGGGGAGGGGGCAACTGTCGGCAACCCACAATAGTATTAGTACAAGCTATACATATGAAGGAAGTATATCAGGCATGGGGTCAATTCTGTTTTGTCAATTCCAAAAAATCAGTTCTAATTCCGCCTTGCAAAAAATCAATTCCAACTGTTAAAATGCTAGGCTAAAGAAAAATTCAAATCCAATTCGTTTTAACACAGTTTTATTTGTCACGTGTGCACAATCATATTTAATTAGATATAATTAAAAAATTATTGTTCGTTAAATGCACACACACACACACACACACACACACACACACACACACACACACACACACACACACACACACACACACACACACACACACACACACACACACACACACACACACACACACACACACACACACACACACACACACACACACACACACACACACACACACACACACACACACACACACACACACACACACACACACACACACATACACACACACACACACACACACACACACACACGCACATACACACACACACACACACACGCATCAGGTTTGCCATATAAAAACTTAAAAATGGCATCCAGCCATTTCATATGTACTTTCTGCTGCGACACCTCTCCTGGATTTTTGCTAACAAAACCAGACATTTTGGACAGCCCTGGACAGTTGGGTCATTAATCTGAGTTTTGAACAGTTTCCCCTGTTTATATCGGGTCCAGGTCATTTGCCCCCCTTCCGGACATTTGCCCCTTTGTCACTTGCCCCCCAGACATTAGCCCCTTGCCTTATTCAAAATTTGGACATTTGCCCCCTGACCGTAGCGTAGATTATTTGTAAGTTTTTTTTAAGAAATGTTTGTTTAACTTCTGAACATGAATTCAATATATATATTACCCTAATTGCAATTAATGTTCTTTGTGCCAGATCAGCCAAGTAAATTACTTCATGTAGTTGGAGATGATCTTGTAATCAAAGGATTATCTTTATTGCAATTGTGGAAGAAGCCAGTGACATTAGGACCTGGACATGTTAGGACAATTGAGGATATTTGAAAGAAGCCATCTCAACAAGGTTTCTTTTGAATTGCATTTACCATGGAGAGTTGGAGTGACTCCATTTTCCTATAAAACTGGATGCACAAGCCAGAGTTGTCAGAATTCACTTATAACTTCACCTTGGAAATTACTACTAGCATTTGAGGAGGTCAGAAGCTATGTTTTGAGTGTCATTCCTACACCAAGAAGGGGGACCAACAAGATTACTCTTCATTGGGAGTGAAGCCAGCGTCGATCCTGATCATGCAAGGGTGCTGTGGTCACTGATCTGATCTCCAGATCCAGATTGTGATCAACAAGACTGCCTGCAACCATGATGGTGACACGGCACAGATAGAAGTTGCCAAGGTCCGTGAGTACCTGAAAACCAAGGCAGCTAATACCATGGGCACTCCAAACCAGCTGATCTCTGACTCGTTACTGTCCACCACTGTTTGTGGAAGCATCACCCCAAGAACCCATCTTCCACCACTGATCTGACTATCAATGATACCTGGAAGACAACTGGTGACAAAATCATCTCATACACACTCCAGGGGATAGGCCATTGCATTAGGCTAAAGTGACTTCGACTTGTCATTGAATGTTGTTATTGTAGTAATAATGATAAAACTGCAAACTGATTTTCACTTGTCAACTATCATAGAAAAAAGGGGCAGATGTCCGGGCGGGGGGGGAGCAAATATACTAGGAGGCAGATTTATATCGCTATCAGTTGTGGTATCATTGATATTTCATCAAATTTACTGGAAAGTTTGAGTCTTCAACATCCTAATATCCAACATGTATTCTCCATGGGACATTTTTAATTACTACAAAGGGCAAACCCTACAGCCACATGTAACAGCATTGTACAGGTGACCAGTGACATGTTTAGTATGGGAAACTTGTGGGCTGAACATTAGGCTTGGTTAAACAAGGGGCTGCATTCAAGTGGGGCAGGCTTCCTCTCTCACACAAAGGGAATGAGCAGGCAGGTGCCCTTAATTGGCAATCTCTGTAAATAAACCTTGTACACTGAGAAAGAAAATGAGGCCTGAATGGTCTGATTTTGGTTTTACTGTCTGTTACAGTAACTTAGTATTTCTTTTTGATGCAAATGCTTGATTATACTGTTCTTGGTCACAATGTTTCAATACCAGAGTAGACAGTGTCTAGCTGTACTGTTGACAACTTCCTGGCTGTTACCAGATTCAGGGTGACATGCTAATAGCAGACAAATATAATTTAAAAAGTAATATAAGTAAATATAAGGGTAAATATTAACAGTATCAAGTCAATAATTCCAACAAAATCAATTCCAATTCCAAAAAAATAATTCCAATTAAAAAAAATTCCAATAAAAAAAACAATTAAGTCAATTCCAATTCTGGAACTAGAATTGAGGGTCAGTTCCAATTCCAGAATGGAATTGACCACATGCCTGAAGTATATTCATGACAATATCTTGTCTCTGTGTACTACAGCAACAGTCATGAACAGTATAATTGAATTGAAACAAGCTTATATCTGTGGGGCTTTTGTCGGGAGGGGCTTTTGTCCATGCACCATACTATCTAGCAGATGCTTTCAGTATAATACCTAATAATTATATATACAGTTACATATATACATATATATATATATATATATATATATATATATATATATATATATATATATATATATATATATATATATATATATATATATGTATATATGTATATATATATATATATATACGTGTGGGCAGGTATGTGTGTGTGCGTGCAGCATTTATAAGGTAAAGATGTCACAAGCATAGATCTGCATTTGGTCCAATAACAATATTCATGCAATATGTTATCTAAATCGAGTGTCAGATATAAAATAAGAAACCCCATAGAAAGTGTACCTATGGGTCCATATTTTGTTATGGAATTTGGACCCCTTCTAAAATGTTGACCTCCCTGGCCCATTGAAAACAGTGCAATGTTGATTAGATAATATAATGCACTTTGGAGCTAGGATGCTACAATTTTGGTTACATGCGTTTGGTTATGTTACCAGTGGCATTCGTCAAACTGACCAAACAGATTCATTAAAAACATTAAGAGATCAGTGAAAGACCCATTGGTTGAATTAACATGGCTCCATAGGGAAAATGCTTTTTCCTGTGGTTGATTACTTTATACATTCTATATGACACTGGCACCCTTATGTTCTAAAAATAATACATACAAGAGAAAGTTTCTCACATTGTGATTCATTTTTATTATGCAAAAGATGAATTTTGTAAAATGTTCAAGTCACTGTATGTGTAATATTTTCAGATGAAGGATTCACCATTGGTTCGTACAAGTACAGGTACTAGTTTTGAAGCATCCAGCGCTATGGGTGATGCCGTCAATATTTACATTACGGATGTCACCTTTAGTGCCATCACTGCTACTACTGCTGTGGCACCACATACAACTGATGCTGAAATGAAAATCGATCCGGTAATGATATTTCAAGTGCGACACTTCGCGAATGCTGCTGTAGTCACGGATGACATTATTGCACCAATGAACGTTGATCATGACTACTCCTATATGAAGCTTCCATCAGATTCAGTGAGAATAAAGACATTGGTGCAGATGATGCACACTATGTGATAACAGCGACATAACCGAGGGTGACTCAAGCAGCTCCGACACCTATGAGAAAGAGAAGAAGTTTGTCATTCGTGAGAAAAACTTATGTCACTTTTCTGCACCTGCCACACACCAAACAGCCATAAACTGTGACACAGGTTGTACTCATGTCTGATCTATCAGCCAAGGTCTTTCGGATACTGGGGTGTCTGTAAGGAAAGTGTGCTGATTTCTACCCCTGGATGAATGAAAGGTGAATTGAATATGTTAGGTGTACATGTACTATCAGTCAGAATAAGTAGTGTATTGGTGTATATTTAGTGCCAGTAGTGTATTGGAACAGATGGTTGGTGTGCAAATACTATCAGTCAGAACAAGTAGTGTATTGATACATATGATTGGTGTACATTTACTGTCAGAAGAAGTAATGAAATGGTGCAGATTCCAGAATGAGATCATTGGTGTACATTTACTGTTGGTAGGAACAAGTAGTGTATTGGTATGCATGATTGGTGTACGTTTACTGTCAGTCAGAACAAGTAATATTATTACACATGATTGGTGTACATTTACTGTCCAATCAAAACAAGTAGTCTATTGCCATTGGTACAGATGATGATGGTGAAACAGTTAAAATGCCTTGGCTTTATAAAGATTAATTATTTCCTAAGCTAAACTACCAGTATATTTGATATGTTGTGGCATAATAATGATGTGTGTAACTGTGATATCCATGTTCCAGGTTGTATTTCCCAGTGGTAGTTAGCCTTATTTCTTTGGTAATTGTTTTTCTATGTGAATAAACTGTTGATATATTTTATGTTGGTCTCAATATAAATGAAATTGTGTGTAGTGATATGCAAGATGCTGCAGGTAACATTTTTGTTGACAGAAGTGGGATATGGATAAGAAGGCATTCACATCATTCAGTTATTAATATTTTAGTGGGAATTTTTGTAGTTTTCCAGGTTGTTTTTCGACCTGCTGCATACTATGGGTGCCTCACAATTTGTCTATATCAGACTATCAGTACACTCACCTGTGTCAGGTCAATCTCCATAGCTAAACTTTCCATCAATTCAATTCGGTTCAGAATAGACATCACAGATCCTTCCCACATCGCAGGATGGGATTACTTGTCTTGCCTTTCCTGAGCCTGAAATATAATTTGTCAGGGTTAGTTGATAGCACTAATTCCATAATTACCATAATAGTTGCAAAACTGTGAACATTACATACTGTCAGTAGTTAATTATTGTTATTTAAATGATTACATTGCACCAAACAACAAGTTGTTATGGTGTGCTACAGAGAGGGGTGATTACAAGTACGAATATTAACGTAATCATGATAACAGTAATTATTGCAATCACAATTACTAATGTAGTCATGATTACAATCATTATTACAATCACGATTATGGTTACATTTAAGAATATATATATATTCACATAATGAATTAAATAAACTCTCATGTTATTATTGTCATCACTGTTATTCAACACAAAATCAAACACAATATTAAAATACAGTCACGGTACACTTCATTAGATTAGAAATAAAATAAAGAGAAAAGCCTGCTTGCATTGCCATTGTAGTTCGGACCTCGCCCTCGGGCTAGGTAAAAGAAATATGCAGAAAAAATATGATTATTAAAATGGCAATGATTCGATAACAATTGAATTACTGACCTGCTAGCTATAGGGCGAATCAATGAGTCGGCAAACAAATCATGCAATGACAGCAGACCAACATCTAGCAACGCTCTGTTTGTGCATATCACTACAAAATCATCGTCTTCGGCTTCGTACGGTGATGCAAGCACCGACGCGGTCGGGCACACGGTGCTGCATAGCCATGGCATAGGCTCATAGCCTAGCCCTAGGCATGGTAGCTTCCTCGGCGCAGCATGATGACTCAACGTAAACGTGCGCAGACATCGGGACGCAATTTCCACAGGTTCACCACATCACATTACCTAGTCAGGAATCGTTGACAGTCAAAGCGCTGTTGTAATTTTTCCTGAATCCAACGTCAACAAAGGCGAAGCCGACCTGCAGTCTGGAGCATGACTCGCACACTCGGTGACACTTTACGACTGTCAACGGTTGTTTCCGTGTGGCCTGTCGAACTAGACTCTTCGTCTGTGGTTTCCATTTCTCCAAAGATAGACAACTATTACGGAAGTTCAGTAAACCACTAATCGCTAGTAGTAGATCTGGTGAAATTGTCACAAGCGATACATCCATCTTGTCAACAAGTAAAAAATAGTTCCGGTATTCCGTTATCGCATATTCTCGTTGGTTAGCATCTCGTGTGTTCGAGAAGTGTGGCGTTTTCCACGACTTTTTGCGTGTTTTGTTGTAATTTCTTTAACTTTTTTTATTTGGAACGAACAAAAACGCTATTTTGTTGACGTGTGTAAACACTTGTATATATAACAGAGACCCATCTCTCTTTTTTCGCTCCAGAATGCCTATTTACGAAATAAATCGCAAAAAATCGAAAATTTACATTGATTAGATATACGCGACTCAAACCACTCGTTTCGACAACAAGATGGCGATACGCAGTGATGTATTTTGTCGATTCTTGTCTCGAACAAAATCAGTTTTTCAGTTTATCTCATAAATTAGCAGGTATCTGTCACCATTAATGCATAGTTAGATAATATATATTTAAATATACGGCATAACACAAAATTGCTTCAGTTCCCCTTTAAACCGACCGACCGACCGACCGACCGACGGACGCCGACAGAACCGAGACGTCCCCGGGCGGTGCTGGTCAAGTTCCAGAGCGAATGTCGCCGGGACGCCATCCTGCGACAACTTGGCAACCTGAAAACAACTACCAGGGCAAACCGCGGCTTCATCAACGAGGATTTGACAGCCACACGTACGCAGCTGGCACACCAGGCCAGAATCTTTGACACTTTGACGGTGAATTTAAAGGTCGTTGTAAAGGACCAACATAACAAGATTGCCGTCGTGACGACAAAGACAGACTTTGAAAAGTACAAATGAAATGGTGAGCAGAAATGCTGCTGAAATTGTACATTCACATGCCATGACCACATGAAAAGTCTACGCAAATATTTGTCTGTTTTTTATATTGTTTTTATATAACATTAGCCTGTCGTTTGTATAATTTCGCCCACGGTACATTTACACATATTCTTTTTGTTTTATGCAAAAGACTAAGATCTGCATATCTGATTAACTAGTTAAATGTATTTACTTATTATTCTTGTTTATTTTTTTATTTTAGTAGATAACTTTTGGCAAAATTGTTAATGAAAATTTTATTAAAACACATCAACAAGTTGAAGTGCATTTGTAGTTTCGTTATATTTATCTTTGTTATAATTTTATATATATATTAAAATACTATGCAGCACAAGCTTTGTGCAGTATGCTATATTGGAAATAATCGCTGTATAAGCATTCAATAGTAACGTATTCGTAGCTTATTTAAAGTGCAACTAATTATTAGTATTATTACTTGAGCAGGGTTACTATTTGATCGATTGTTTACTACTTAAATTCTAACCAATATGAGCCTTTATTTGTTTATTATTATTATTTTCTATGCAAGGTTAAGTACTGATGCAGCATATATCATGAAATGGTATAAGCGAGACATACAGACAAATGTAATTGAAATATCATAATTATGTGTAAATTAAGAGTAATATTATAATATTAATATTGACCCCCATGGTTCTTTTTTTATAAAGTTAAATCATTTGAATTAGTTTTTTGGGTAACCATAGCTTGTCATGTATAAATTTGGCCCATATAATACTCAAACTTCTCTTCTGTACATGTTCCTTGCACATGTTGTTGAATGTTGTTATGTTTTTTATTATATTATTGTAGTTCTTTAGGTCAGCTTGCACGGAGCAACCGAATTAATAAGCCTAATTAATATGAACAATTTTATAGCTATTGTTTTACAATGTAATTGTAAAAATAGTGTCTCTCTGTTTCATCTCATCAAACCACAGCTGGTGATGTTTCTCCGTTTGTTGTTGTTATTTATATTTTTCACACAATGCATCTTTTCCAGTCTTTATTACAGCACATTCTTGACATACCTTAAGAATCCAAATCTTAATTTAACAATAATTCGCTTAAATGTTAATACATTACATTCACAAATTAAGCATCAGATATTGCTAGATGAATTAAGTATTTATTTGAAACTATATTACATAGATACAATGAAGAACACATTAAATGACATATTTAAATGAAATATTCTTACAGTACCAGGGAGGTTTTCAAAATAATTGCTTAAATGTCATTTTACAGTTAAAAATGGTGAAACTGATGACAGCAATGCTTTGCCAGTAATTCCAAATTCTTCATATTATGATATTGGAAATTTCAATTCCTTGGTAAATAATAGCGTTAATCGCTTTGGTATATTTAGTACTAAAATTCAGTCCATCAATGCTAAATTTCAAAAGCTGGAGGTTTTTGTTGAAGAACTGCACTCACTTAAATTTAATGTTAGCATTATTTGTATCCAGAAAAGCTGACATATCTCAGATCCAACTAGAAGATTACAATTGCATTGCTCAGGGGAAATCTAGTAGGGCCAAGGGAGGATTAATCATGTACATTCATACCAAATATGACTATAAATTAATCAAAGTTAATCAATGTGAAAATTGGGAAGGACAGTTAATTGAAATTACAGCAGGTGGTCTAACACACCCTGTGATAATGGGTAACATTTACAGACCACCAAGGGATCTTAATGTCAACTATAAACAATTCATAGATGAATTTTCATTATTATTATCAACATTTGATCAAAACAACTCAAAAGTTATTGTTGCTGGAGAATTTAACATAAACTTGCTTAAAATTAACCAAAAAGAAATATTTAGTGTGTTTTGTTATTCCCTAACCGAGCATAGCTTATTTCCAAAAAATAACACTGCCAACAAGATTTTCAAACTTAAATGGTGCTTTAATAGATAATTTCTTCTGTAAATTAAGTCAAGCTACCTTAAATTCATCATCAGGAATTTTAATCAAACAATTTTCAGACCATCAATCATACTTCATATTTATCGACACTACCACTTAACAAATGCCCTCAAAAATTTGTAAAAAAAAAATACATTTACAAAACGAAAAGTCTATGTGTAATTTTGCAAATGAGATTACCAAATCAAACATTATAAATAAATGAGACAAAAAATTGTTCTCATACCCAAATTTTCATTATAACATTCTTATTGAAGAAATGGACGTGGCTAATGTTAAACATATGCCATATAAAATAGTTACATTCAATAAATGCAAACACAAAACAATCAGCGTGGATAACCAAAAGTATACTTAGGTCAATTAAATATAGAAATAACTTATATAAACTTATGAATATGACACATTCCAATGCAACAGGGTATTTTGTACAAAAGATTAACTTAAGAACATACAGCTGTATTTAAAAAAGTATTAGAGCTGCTAAGCTGATGTATTATGAAATACTTTTTAACAAATATAGAAATGACACAATGATATCAATAAATTATATCTTATCTAGACCCAGTAAAAAGAGAACACTACAAACAATTTTCAGAAAAGGTGACTTTAAAATAACTAATAATGTGGAAATTGCAAATAAATTCAATTTATTTTTCACTAACATAGGACAATGCCTTGCTAGAAAAATGCAAAATATAATCAGTAAAAGTTATAGTTCTTATTTGAAAAGGCATCTTGTAAACCCTTTAAAATTTCATGAAATTAATGAAGAGACCATAATAAAAATAATTTATATATTTCCTGCAAAAAACAGCTGTGGTCATGATGGCATTTCTTTTAAACATTTAAAATACATAATATGCATTATAATTGAACTTCTAACATTGATTGTAAGACAAATTTTAAATACTGGAATTTTCCCAGATAAACTAAAAATTGCAAAAGTTATTCCAATTTTTTTTAAATGATGATGACACACAATTTTGTAATTATAGACTATTATTACCAGTAATTTCCAAAGTTATCGAAAAAGTAATGCACAATCAAATTTATTCATTATTTACTGAACATAGAGTTTTTGAAGTACTAGATAGGACAATAGCGGCGCTGAATTCTAATAAAACACCAATAAATATATTTCTAGATTTATCTAAAGCTTTTGATACTTTAGATCACAAAATTGTATTAAGCAAATTAAGGCACTATGGAATAAACGGCACAGCTCTGAACTTAACGGAAAGCTATTTGAGTAACAGAAACCAATATGTAGTGTTTAAAGACACACAATCAGACATGTTGCTTATTACAACAGGTGTGCCACAAGGTTCCATACTAGGTCCACTTCTCTTCATAATATACATAAATGATTTACCAGAGGCAAGCCAAATATTTAAATTTATTATGTATGCAGATGATACAAATCTTTTTAGTACAATTCAGTCTTTCAACACTTGTGATAAAAATGTGGAACATCAAATAAACACTGAATTGAACAAGGTATGTAAATGGCTTAAAACAATATATATATATATATATATATATATATATATATATATATACACACACATTTATATATATATATATATATATATATATATATATATATATATATATATATATATATATATATATATATATATATATATATATATATATATACACATATATGTATATATGTATCAGTTTTATTTATGCACTTACAATCAGCTGTGATGTTATTTCATTTATTATTAACTTTAGATAAACAGGATTTGATATCTGAACTGTTTTGTAAGACCAACTCTGGGGGGAGAGGGCGAAATCCCCCTGTTGAAGGAATCTGCGGAAAAAGCCTATTCCTTTCTCGTTTTTCATCGGATTTTAAATTTAAAAGGCGTTTTGGTTGCATAATGGATGTAAGGAAAAACGTATTGTAACAACTTTTTGAATTTGAAAGACATGGTCTATGCTATTACCAATGGCAAGACGAAGTTCCGAAAACACATCATTCCGCCAAATACAATCAAGTCACTGACAGGGAATGTCGAGCTGATACATACACTCAACCGACTTGGTCACAGTGTATCCTACTCCCAGCTCGAAGAGATTGACACAACCCTCTGTCTACAAAAACTGTCACTGTCAGAAGGCGATGTTCCCCTTCCAGCAAACATCCATCCTGGAATATTCACGACCTTGGTCTGGAACAACAATTACCGACTTAAAGAGACCATCATTGGTGAGGGAACATCCCACAGAGTCAATGGAATTGCCGTCCAAACCAAGCTGGTCGACCCACATCCATTCAAAGTCCTGCCCTCAGTTGACCAAACAAGGAAGTTAAGTATTAGCACTTCACCACTAATGTTGCCCATGTACAACGTTGGACAACGAGAGGGGGTCCAACACGAGCCACAAGTGTAGAGGTTGACATCCAAGCAGTGGTTCAGCCTGCCAGAGAGAAGAACCTCTTCTGGATCATGGCACGCACGTCAGGACAAGAAAATCAGTCAACATCGTGACACGAGATGATGTTACTGTCGTTCCAGACAATGTGGGGTACCTACCCACCACCAATGCTCCAGCGACGCAAATAGCTACTTTCAACGAGGGGCTTAACCAGTCACTGAACATTATGTGGTCTTTAGAGTTGACTCAGATCGTGTGTGTCTTTGACCAGACACTACACGCAATGGCTGCGTAGGTGACATGCAAACATCCTGACAAGTGTAAGTCGACTATCACAACATGAACGCAGTGTTGTCGACATTTAGCCACTCCCATTTTATAGTCTACTAAGGAATATTTATGGTTGAGATAGTGTTAATAATTTGGTCGACATTCTTTACTAATTAGTTTAAGTTAACTGAATTAAATAAACGAAAGAGGGCGTCATTTAAAATGGCCGCTCAATCTAGTAAAACCGTCCGTGTTGGAGCAATGAATATGATACGAAATGTCCCCTTGATGGATCCACGTTTTATATTATATATGTCTGGCAATATG
>BSQZ01000173.1:185000-202500 GCA_033239005.1 Lamellibrachia satsuma | reverse complement strand
CTTTCGAAGCAGCAATGGTATGCTGTTTGTACACACTGGCTCGTGCGTGCTTGTGTGCGTGCAAGCGTCCACAAGTCAGTTGTTTATAATGTTGATAGCTATGGGCATAGGTCAATGCAAATAATGTGGCAATATGTCACGCAACTAGATACTTTTAGCGAAATAAAGACAATCACATAAATGTTTGTAATCATTATCATGTGACGAGTGAAGTTCATAATGTTACCCTGCATTGGCACATTAATTAAATCCCAATTGTTACGTCTCTTACGTAATAGTGACTAATAATAGAATGTCACCTGCGATGTTTTAAAGCTGAGCAATGGGTACATGCTAGCAACACTTCACGAGTGAATGCTAAATACCTTTACAAATAATGAGAAAAATCAACATTTACTGCTGAAAAAGAAAAGGACGCCGAGCCAAAATACCACTCATGTAGACGCCACAAACACAGACACATAAAATACGTTCACGAATCAGATCAATAAATAGCACATTAACCCCTTCACTCCCAATTTTGTTTTCATATGGATGATGCGGTTTGCAAAAACATACTTGTTTATTTCTACGTCGTCGTCTGACTCGTTGTTTTCTGAAAGCAAACACTACACTGGCGATAAAAAAACGTTCACTCGCCTACATGGCAGCTTTGTGTCGCTTGTCACGGCAGTCAGTCGTGATGGCAGACCGGACCTTCGTAGAAATCCTTCATGTGGACTCTTGGTATTAACTTAAGCAAAACACAAAAATGCAATTTTCATGTATATGATGCTCGGCTGAAACACGTTCTCTGTATTGTTATCACAATTATGCACAAATATAATTCCGGAGACAAGGTAGACATCGGTAAACTGTGAAGACAAAATACTAACGTTTGAGGACATATCACAAGACGAAAATTTCTAGTCGCTGGAATTATGCAATAACCCGAATTTGAGAATCTTTTCCAATCAGGTGCAATACACTCTCTATAAATAAGCCGATATAAACAGTAGCCACTGCCCCCAGCATATTCAGCAATGTAGACTGGTCTAGCAACTTTTTCTAATTTTGTTGATAACATTACCTGTATTTATTCTACGTCCTACTTTTTATCCATTTCTACTTCTACTTCTCTGCGCCAGGCGTTTCTCTGCCTTTCCTTTTCCCTTTATCCCGATGTTTCCTTGTGAGCTCCTGTCTCGTGACGTGTTGTGTTGGCATCCTGCGAGTATGGCCTGTTTAGCTTCACTTCTTCCTTCTTATTTGATTTTCGATTGGTTCTTGGGTTGTTCTGTTTGACAGTGCATCATTTGTAATTGTTTCAGGCAATTGTAAATGGCTGTTCTTATATAAATGGGCGGCACCCGATGCTTTGTGGCAGCTTTTTACACTTCAGTCATCGCAGTCCCGTTCCTTCCAACACCACATCAGCGTATATGAGAAGCATGTAGCCACGCTATGATTACTGCATTAAATATTGTTGTTTGCCATATTTCTGCCACCGGCTATAGACAGCTACTAATTTATACAGCTGAGTGAAATGAGACAATCTGGAGTGAACGAAACAGCGCAAGTTTCGAAACGAAAGCAATATGATTGTAATTGTAGTTATCACCGTTTTAAGCGCTATGATACAGCGCCGCACATATAACCAATAAAAACATGCACAAACTATCCCATCTACTCACTAACACCAACCATGCTTCATTGTTGTAAAAGTATGTGTGGCATGTGGTCTGAAGCTGCGTGCTTCGATGCATATTGGAAAACCGAACCTGTAGTATTTACCCGAGACCATCGTGTGTCAACATAACGATACGCGATAAAAACACAACATTCGTTATCGCCAAGACTGTCTACAACGTTACTCGGTGACACGGATGTAGACGACATAATCACGGCTACGTTACGTGCATCGTGTGTCTTGCATTCCAAACAGTCTTATTTATGAACACGCTGAAGTTAAAGGGCAACGTAGTGAATATTTTTTTTCTAGATCAAACATGTGTTATCAAAAGTGGTGTTATCCTTGTTGCTGCTAAAGGTTGATGTGGCATATGGAAACATCTACAAACAACGATATATTCGCCATCTAGATGTATTGGCAAATATGATTGAAAGGCCAAACGTATTATTATTTTGTTTTACTACCCACGGTATAAACTTCTTTATTAGCGTATTCTGTTTTAGAGAACGTACGACTAATGTTTTGTTTCTCGCAAATTGATTAGCAAGTCATTTGATGCATCTCTTTCCTATAACCGTCAAGCTTCAACAGGTCGATCGCTATGTTTATGGAATAGATAAGATACATAAAACACACACGCGTATGTGCAAGAACAAGTGTATTAAGATAAATATGAATATAAAAATTACCATGTCAATTCCTGTTCGTTCCGTTCTATGCTGCTATTTTGCATTATTTATGTCATTTTGACCTAAATCTACTAGTTATGATGTGTTAATGATGTCCGTTTTCGGCTAATGACAAATATATTGGTATTTTATTTACTATTCGTGCCTAGAAACCTGAGAATGTGACCGTTTCGACAAATATTCAATAATGTCGCCTGGGATATTCCGGCTTAGGACATATCGGCCGGCAATGTGGTCATGGGCGAACGTGTCCGCCAGATAGTCTTTGTGTCAACAACTAGCTTCGAACAACTGGCTAACAAAATTGTCGTCTTAATTGTGAATACATTTGTCAACAGTGATCTCGAATAGGGGAATTTAATGGGAATAGTGATGGACGCATTTAATGTATTCTTTTCTTTCAAACAATCAAAAGGATTAATGTGCGGCCAATTTTCAGCTGCTGTTTGCACCGTTACTGTTTTCTAATGAATCGTAGCGATGTCGACTGGAAGTGACCAAGTACAACATCCGGGTGAACCAGGATGGATCGGGTATGTATGTCCGGAATAGCACATTATATACAATAATAAGTATATTTTGAAACACATTATATTACACTATAGTTACTGTTGTTGTTTGAACTACACATTTTAAACGTACACCATTTGTGCTGATTTCAGTTCATGTTTAACGTCCTAATAAACACACTTCACTGCAATAATCATAGTATATCTGACATAGCGTATCACAACATTTTGTTCGTTATTATTCAAAGTATTAATTGTATTTAGACGAAATGTGTCAACACGTACACCTGATGCAACACCATCGCCTTATTCTCAAATAAAAATATGTTTTCCAATGAAAAGTGTAGTGAAGGTTGTTGTAGGACATACACTATAGTGAACGCTTTTGTAGAACATACAGTATAGTGAAGATTGTTGTGGAACATACATTATAGTGAAGGTTGTTGTGGGTCATACAGTATATTGCAGATTGTTGTACGGCATACAGCATAGTGAAGGTTCTTTTGGGACATACATAATAGTAGAGGTTGTTGTAGGACATACAGAATAGTGAATGGTGTTGTGGGACATATAGTATTGTGAAGGTTATTGTGGGACAAACAGTATAGTGAAGGGTGTTGTGGGACATACAGAATAATGAAGGTTGCTGAGGGACATACAGCAAGGTGAAAGCTGTTGTAGGACGTACAGTATAGTGAATGGTGTTGTGGGACATACAGAATAGTGAAGGTTGTTGTGGGACATACAACTTAGTGGAGGTTATTGTGGGACATTCCGTATTGTGAAGGTTGTGTTGTGACATAGTGAAGGGTGTTGTGGGACATACAGTATAGTGAAGGTTGTTGTAGGACATACACCATAGTGAAGGTTGTTGTGGGACATACAGCATAGTGAAGGTTGTTTGAGGACATACAGTATATTGAATGGTGTTGTGGGATACACATAATGGGGAAAGTTGTTGTGGGACATACAGCATAGTGAAGGTTATTGTGGGACATAAAATATTGTGAAGGTTGTTGTGGGACATACAGTATAGTGAAGGGTGTTGTGGGACATACATTATAGTAATTTTGTTTGTGGATCATACATTACAAAGATGACTTCCAGTACAAGGACAATTGTTTTTGGATTTTCAACACTAGGATGGATGTTGTGGACCTCCGTTACTAGGATGAAATGTGTGGGACGTCCAGTTACTGTATTCATTGCAGTGCGTGCAAGCATTCGTTGACCAACAGCACGGATACAAAGTCGATATCAGTGAAGGATTGTCTCGGCCGTTTCCGAGCAGATAGGCTACAGGGAGAATCGTCGTCACATAATTTTCGAAATCCTGTGTATGATGCGACCCAGCCGTTCACTGATACACTTACGGCCGATGCTGGACCACAAACTCGGAAGGTAGTAACACATACGTGTACAACACAGCATTGCACCACTTTATATCAGTGAGATGAATGTATCACCATTCACATTGTTGACATTGGTGAATTAAATTTGTACACAGTAAGACTAAAGTAACACAACATATAAAGCATACAGGTTACTTAACGCAGTATAACATGTGGAAATGTACAACTTTAAATGTGAGCTCTGTGAAAATATGAAGGTAGTTACTTACAATTTAACATGTATTGTTCGAAGCACAATAAACACATTAAGGATACCGAATCCAACTGGTTCCATCACATACAGTCTGTGTGCATTATGCTTTTGTAGGTTTTTATGCAAGTCTATTAGCCGAACATTTGCCATCATAATCGGAAAAGTCCGTTGCAAACTATTGCTCCAGATTGTTATTAGAACTCATTACGTTGTCACGGGGTTCCTATGTCGCAAATGGAAATTCGAAAGAAGTGTAGGGTACAAACAAAATACTAAAATAAGTTGAGTCACAATGCCTTAGACGCAATACTAAAACAACCTCATGTATAGTGTAATATAACATTTCCAATTATTTATGTATTCCCGGAGACACAGTATAAAGCGACTTTTTGTGATTGCTTTGTAAATCCAGCATTGAATATACGATTGTTTTGTAGACTCGCAGACGTTTGAGTTCGTCAAAGAAAGCCTACTATCGTCCTACGAGCGCGACGGTTTAACCGATTATGACTAAGGATGACTAATGCAATGTCACGAACGTTCAACACATGCAATAGCAACTGAATGCCACGAACGTTTAACACATGCGATAACAGCAGAATATCACGAACGTTTAACACATGCTATAACAGCAGAATGTCACGAACGTTTAACACATGCAATAACAGCAGAATGTCACGAAGGTTTAACACATGCAATAACAGCAGAATGTCACGAACGTTCAACACGTGCAATAGCAGCAGAATGTCACGAATGTTCAACGTGGATCACACTTGACAGCATAATGTCGCGAACGTTCAACACCGAACACCCTTGAAAGCAGAATGCCACGCAGCAGAATGCCACCAACAGACATGACAGCAGAATGCCACAAAATGGAATACCAATGACAGCAGAAAGTCACGAGTGGTCAACACAGAACGTCGAACAGCAGTGAACACTAACGCACTAGAGCAGCACGTACCTGTCAATGCTCCCGCTATTGTATTGCTTTTTCCACCGAAACTTTTCTACCAAACCTTCAGATGAAAAATGTAAACAATAAAGCAAATGTAATTACCGACAAATTATTATTTATCTGGCAAAACTGATTTCTTGAGAGCAAGTTGGCAGGTGTGATAGCACTATAATTTAACAGTGTTCGTGTGCAGGTTTATCTGAGTTTGTGATATCGGATTAGTACTAATGATTTTAAGTTTTACTTATGACTCTTAGCTTACGTATTTCCGTGTGGTGTGCTGCTGATGTCGCAACTTGTCCGCATTTAAATATTCGTTATGCATATTATACACGTTCCACTATTAATTTTGCTCTTTAACATATAATCGTGTGACCAGCGTTAGTTAAACAGTTAATTCACTCGCTAGGGCACTTGCACTGTATATAAACGTCGCTCGTGTGAACGGACGCATAATTTAGCTGCTCTCTGTTAACACGGTTTCACCCGATCAATTGGGCAATTAATGTAGCTTAGCTTTATGCTATTCAAGAAAACTGTTCCCATGTGTATAAATGTAATGTATTAACGACCAAAGTATCAAATGGGTCTCACTAAAGCGATCTGTGTTTGACAAAATTCACGAGTATCCCTTATATGGCATGGAGTAAAGTCCCACAATAAAATTTATATATATATATATATATATATATATATATATATATATATATATATATATCATGACATTCACGATGTATATATATATATATATATATATATATATATATATATATATATATTACATGGATATTAGTGTATACATAAAAATTAGATATATATATATATATATATATATATATATATATATATATATATACATGGATATTACTTATTTTGTGCGATGTTAGTGTTTTTATGCTGCTGTGTTAGTAACTATTTACCCGTGACGCAATGTATCGGACACGCCTGTCAGGTGACGCAGGTTGCCAAAGAAGTTTACGTCGTCGTTGCGTGTCTTTGACAAGAGGTCTACAGAAGCACCGACATTCTTGAAAACGTTGCGCAATGTGTCTATTTACTGCATGACTAAATTTGGTAGGAACATGCCTATTAATTTCTCCATGGTATATCAGTGTTTATGCGTGACTTGTGTTTGTAAACACGCTGGCTTTCACGGGTCATAAACTGCGTGCTATCGGGGTAATCGCAGTGAGGGCCAAACTAATTATACCACTGATGACTCTGCAGACACTTAGGTCGTTAAATATTTGTTCAGTCGCGAGACCCATCGAGGAAACTGAGCGGGAATAAACCACTTTTGTTCGATCCCGACTGCCATCACATTTGATAGGAACTTTCTTAGAGCTGCATTTCCTGGCGCCAATTGTGTTAACTACGACAATATTACACCTGTACCGTTGGTGTCATCGTAATAATCTGGTCAACGTGAACCTGGCGTCGAAGACTGTTACATAAATGCACAATCCTGCCAGAATAAGACACTTGCAATCTACGATCACATTTTTAAAAACGATTTAGATATAATGGTGCTATGTGAGACATTATTCATAAATATGGACTAAACAAACACAAAAGGACCACTGAAGTGTTTCGCGCATTTGAACACATCGAATGTATAACGAAGGCCTGGAAGTCATATATGTGCATTGTTGTCGTGCACCGCCCGCCGCCGTCTGCGAAAAACGGCTTAACAACATCGGCTTTCTTTGAAGTTTGGGGTCGCTTCATTGACCAACACGTATTACAACCTGGTCCACTCATTGTCATTGGAGACCAAAGCTTCCACCTCGGTGAAAAACTGACTCAGACGCAAGACTCCGAACAAGTTCTATGGACTCGACAGGTATGACGATGCAAGTACACGGATCCACCCATAGAAAGGGACATACGCTGGACGTGCTGTTGACCCGTTGCACGGACGAACTTCTCGTTCGGAATGTGGCGATCACAGACATGAAAATATCTGTCCACATAAATTCCAACAGCGCTGCTCGATGTCGCGCTGCTCGGACAAAAATAAAATATCAGAAGTTATGCGCTATAAATACGGACATCTTTCCACAAGATATTCCTGTGTTTCGCCCAGAAGATATCGAGACATTAAGTGTAGATAAACTCTACGATGCTACTCTCGTGAATCTTGTTGAAATCCACGATCCTTTGCTCGAAAAAAATCCGGGCTATTGGAAACCGCCACAAAAAAGTTGTTTGCTGCCTTGAACAGTCTTCTTAACAGAAATAATAACACAAAGCTTCCCACACACGAGTCACAATCCAAGTTGGCCGAGAGATTTGCAACGTTCTTCGCCGAAAAGATAAGCCGTATCCGCATGAGTTGTCCAGTAATACTGTGCCTCAACTTGATCACATGTTAAACAATAACACCTGCTGCACTTGTGAGCTGTCGTCCTCTCTACCAACAACAGAAGAGATAAAGAAAACCATCATGGATGCTCCACCTAAATCGTTGTTGCGATCACCACTGGCAAGTCAATTTATTGCGATCATCACTGCACGTCACGTAATTGTGTTTATCACAGCACGTCCCGTAGTTGTGTTTATCACAGCCCGTCAGGTAGTTGTGTTTATCACAGCACGTCCCGTAGTTGTGTTTATCACTGCACGTCCCGTAGTTGTGTTTATCACAGCACGTCACGTAGTTGTGTTCATCAAAAATGCGTCCCGTGGTTGTCACCCGTCACGTTGCGATCACCACATTGCTGCGGTCGTCCCGTTCTGGCCCTTTGATGGAGCGATCATCACTGCAGGCGTCACGGGCTGGCATACGCTTTGTATGGTGGTCGATATGAAACAGAAGCAATGGGGGCAGTATCTGTGTGTGACCGGATGTAGCCGGTGGTTTTATGTGAATATTTTGCTAGAGATTGATTCTACTCGGATATATGTCTGGTAGGAGTCAAAATGCCAGCGTCCCAAGTCTTTTTTTTCGGAAGAGAAACTTGACTTTGCTGCTCCTGTGGCTGCCCCTATTATAAAACAATGCGGGGAAATGTTCTTGTCTGCTAACTCGCTGCGAGCAATGACTGCCTTTAAATACTTTAAGTTTTTTGAACTGGCAACTTATTAACATAGCGAAAAAGAGGGCCCTGTTAATGTCCCCTGAGCTTGATATAGTCTACCATCCTACGGTATGGGCAGGCTGTTTTCATTGTGGGGAGGACGTCCAAGCTGAAAGGATGGCCATAATTGTGTTTGTATGAATTGAACACCAGCCGTAATTTTGAGGGTTTTATGCGACACTGGGACATTGAAAAGTTATGGGGCCTAGCTGTTACCTCATTTACCCTTAGAAAACCAAAGAACACCAAACTGAACATTGCTCGGAGCAAAACAACAGTGTAGCAAGAACATTTAGACAAAGGAACGGATTTAATGATGAGGAAGAAATCACGTGACGAAATAGGTTGGCGCTGGTCAACGTGAGGACGTGAACGCGCCACTCCCTTAACACTCTTTATAACCAAATAATCCGCTGTGAGGTCGGGGTAGCGACAAGCTTTGTGCCTTTCTGCAATGGCCGATAGGTAAGTCCTAATGGTACTGGGTGCTTTCCCTTCCTCCTTGAGATGCTGCACAAAAATGATTATTGTGTTTAGGGAGCCGGGCAAGTAGTGCCGTTTTCTATCTAGTTTCTGCGCAAATGCCACAAACCTGGTCCAATTAGCCTCGTACCGACGAGCACTACTCGGTGCAAGAGAAATCTCCATGGTACTTAGGGCGTTGCGTGCCAGGGTAGCCACTGAATGGGAATTATAGTCGGTAGATCATATAGTCAGGGCTGAATGTTTCCGTGTCAAGCACATCCCTGGAAAGAGCAACGTTGTTGCGGATTTCATCTCACGGTTGCAGGTCGAACGCGCCCGTCTCGGGCGCGTTCGACCTGCAACCGTGAGATGAAATCCGCAACAACGTTGCTCTTTCCAGGGATGTGCTTGACACGGAAACATGTGTTATAAGAAAGACATGCAATCACGAGTTGGCGAACTAAACACATCAGTTGCGGGTCCCTGGCCGTTTGCCTATTGATAAACCATCGCCTGGCAGCTGGTACGATTTGTAAAAACTCTGAGTGAAATGTGTTTGGCGTCCCGGGAAGGGGAAACATTTCCCTGAAACCAAGAGTCGCCTATGACAGCTCCGAATGCAAAACCACTTGCATCTTTTGTAAGAGACAGCTGATCTGATGATGTCCAGTTAGTAGCTAAAAAACAACTCCGTTAAAATTCTGCATAAATTCAAGCCATGCTTCAATATCCTTCCGAGTCTCAACCGTCAAACGGATACGGTGGTTGGGCCTCCTCGTGTCTTTAGTCATTTCAATGAGGCGTCTTAAGAACTCGCGAACTGGATCTATGGCACGACATGCAAAATTAAGGGAGCCGATCAATGATTGTAGTTCTTTTAAGGTGCCTTTCTTCCTTTTAGCTGGGCTTATTAGCTTCTGACGTAGCGATACCACCTTCTCCAGCGGTAATGCGAGTGTTTGATTTAAGGTGTTCACTTCATTTCCAAGGAGTGTGACCTTTGTGGCAAGTAACACTAGTCTAGCCTGCTTTATTGGTAAGCCAATCATTGTGCTGAGTTCAAGAAAGCGAGTCAGGTTGGAGTGACATTCAGGTTGTGTTTAAAAAAAAAAATTAAATCGTCAAAGATATGACTCATGCTGGAAATGTAGAACTTATGCTGGCATATCCATTGTAGGGCTTGTGAAAGTAGCTGGAACAATTGGCATGCATGACTACATCCCATCGACAACGACTTGTCGAAATACTTCAGTCCCTGAAATTTAAAACCAAACTATCTGTAATCAAGGGGGACACAGGAATTATGCGAAATGCATCTTGTATATCGGCGTTAGCGATGAATTTACCAAGGTCGCAAGTTGTTCAACACAGCGGTCTAGCGTTTGAAAAGCAACAATAGTGAATTTATGCAGGATATGTGAATTGACTGAATTGGTTTTGGGGAAACTCAGGTCATGAATGAGCCGAAATTCGCCGGACACTTTCTTTGGGACTAAGCCTAACGGCGAGTAGACCATGTTTGGGACGGGATGTGATGAGAAAGGGCCTGCAATCCTATGTTTCGTCTTTTCTTTGCTCATCTTCCGTTGCACTATTCCCTGGTTATTCCTGACGGAAATGTGACAGTGAAACATGTAACCAACGTTTTAGTAATATTTGTGTCGTATCCCTGCAATAGAACTTGTAAGACATTAGGTTTTACTGGTGTTGATATCGCACTAAAGCTCCTTGTAAATCTACCTTGAATCAATAGATCATTGATGACCCCTGTGGTTATCTCAACCTGTTTTTTTATCAGGCTACTTGGCCCGCCTCTGTGCCGTCGATTGTTTCGACATGATCTGGAACCCAGCATCATTTAACCCACTACCGCCAGCAGTAGAATACCCATATGGTGGAAGAAGTTGGGCGTGAAATAACGACATTGCCTGATGCATAATAGCAAATCCAGGTCTTGTTCACAGATGGTAGGGACAAAGCACTACGTTACTGCAGTGTATTGGTCATGTGAATTGTTTGCCTATAAAGCTTGAAACGTATGGCCAATGAATATATACTAATTTATATTATACCACGAATGTTCCAAATTATATAAATTCATATTATCAATTTGAATTCTGTAATATTTGTTTTCTATTTTCTAAATTGGAAAAACAGCCGCAGTCTACTGCTACACCCAGGGAAATATTTTGCCTGACAGTATATCGTGTACGGACCGTATTGGAAAACCTCATCAGGCCTCCTCACTATATAGCATTGTAAATACAAAATAACTAAAGTATAAATCACAAAATCACAATGCCCCAGACTAATCCATGAACAAATTTGTACTGACACCTAGCGGATATGCTTACATCAATTATACAGTAAGTTAGCCCAAGCCAAGTTTATTACCTTGTAGTTATTTTGGTCTGGCCTATATGAAAAGTTCTACTTTGACCTTGGCCTCATTAAGGGCTATGAAGCATGGCCCGTTTTCACTATAATTAGCTACCGGCGTAGCCATGCGAACAAAGGGCAGAGCCACGAGGCCAGCTGCTTGCCTGGCTAGTTATGGGAGCGCCGCCTTCTTTATATTGATTACATTGGCTTATAAATGGTGGTAAGTGCAGAACGCGTCTGGCGTTTGATCTACATCATGAACTTTTCAAAACTAGGTGAAACTTACGTGGTAAGTGTACAGTACTTCACACCTGCTCCAGATTTCCTGCTGCGTGTTGACACACCGATAACGACTGAACGAATGTCTACACATATCTTCTAACGCCGACATATCAAAATGAAATTAGCAAGTGTGCAGATTTCAGAATTGACCCGAGCGGTGACCCACCCTGCTCCCCAATGCGGGTCCTTTACCCATATATGGAATATGACACTTCCCAAGGTGTTTGGTTACTGCTATACATGGTTGAATCACATATGCTAAACCTCGTTTGAGTTGACTGACCGGCCGGCAAAAGAAGGAGTGGTCACTACCACATTCAACAGGCAGGAACAATAAAGAAGCTAGATGAATATCTGACACTGACACGCCTGTACTTTCCCGGACAACGGTTTCTTCACACAAAAGTAATGTGATTGCGAGATAGTGGGAAAATAGGTCAACACTAGTGAAAAGACACATTCCGTGCCTCATGGAAGGTATCCAACATGAATTGGTGAACGGCATGCCTATGTCGGATGATTAGTATGTAGAGACATCCCATCTAAGTTTCTCACAACAATAAAAACGAAATGCCCTGTTAAAGAACGACACTAAAGCGGGGTACAAAGCATTTGCTAATGTGAGGGAGCCTCTCAAAATACAACAGTCCGCTTTGACTTAGTTGCAACTAAATATTCGAGAGACGTAGTAATAATGAAACTAACAATGAATACAAATTGACAGGAACACTGAATACAAATTGTTTATGTGAGGGAACATCTCAATTTAATATGTATCAACCAGATGTCTCTGTTGTTGCATGCCTACTGCAATAATATTCGGTCCCTTATAATTCACTAATAATTAAACTTTCGTAATATCTAAATCGATGACAGAATATGCCCCAATGTCTGGGGGACACAGTAAAAATGTTCTTATGTACCTGACCGAAAAATATCTTTGTAAGTAATACTAATTGATATTTCACTCAAGAAATAAATTTAGGATTAAATAAATTTGAATGGTTGAATATCATGAACCGTTGGCATGTGGTGTTTTCAAATGTGTCAAACAAATATTTGCATATCGTTTTCATGTATTGGCTACATAAAGAGACGTGTTGGGGGTTTTAAAAATATATGCCGATCACTAATTCCTAGTGAATTATCTGTGGTATGTCGATAACCGTTAAGATGTTTATTTATAACAGTTAAGATGTTTATATATATATATATATATATATATATATATATATATATATATATATATATATATATATATATATATATATATATATATATATATATATATATATATATATATATATATTCATAATTTGTGGAGTATGAATTATAGACAACAACATTATTGATATTATCAAAACACCTAGAACATTTTATATATATATATATATATATATATATATATATATATTCCTAATTTTATGAGTATGAATGATAGACAACAACATTATTGATGCTATCAAAACACCTAGAACATTTTGTTTCAAATACATTTTTCGTGTTTGTCAGGTATCAAGTTGGTTATGCTAATGGTTTACAAATATAAATTTATTCGAGGACATCTTTTTGAATACAACCAAATACAAATAACACAGTGCAAACAAATATATTGCGACCATTGAATTGTATTAAATGCCCTATTAAATATAGGGCATTTTGGGAGTGTAAATTTGATTGTCATATCCAACGTACTAAATGTCCAGTGATAAGTAGCAAACGTGAATCGTCAGGTAGAAATAGCTAAAGAGCACAAACGTCGATCAGGCCCGATGGAGGACAAGCTGCCCCTAAATATTCGTCACGTTTCTACAACTTCACCAACAGTGGATACAGTGACAGGTCAACATCAGGATGAAGGAGCAGCAGCAATTGAATCGGACTAGAGTAGTTCCATTAGGCTGATATCGATAGCTTTTGAGGGTTTGGAGATTACCACATATTTATAAACTGTCAACCCATATTTTCACTGATAGGTAAACAGGAAATTATTAAATAGACACTTTCATCTGATGTTGTATATGTTGACATCGTATACATCCAATATAAACCATTCATGAGAATTCCACTATTCCACAGTCCACACTAACTTAATTTTAGTTTATTTAGCCATCTCAAAGTCGTATGAATGCTATGCATATTTGCATTGTGAGCACAGCTTAAAACGAACCAGATGCATATCATTCTGGAGAGGAGAATTCTTCAATTTGGCATCTGTTAGATACTACATGGTCATGAAAAAGTGTTTTTCATAATAATAAAACTTCTATTGTGCTTAATACGCGGATACCCAAGCTTAAGTATCATCAGACAACCGAGGATTTAGGGAGGAAATGCAATTTAAAAAAAAATACTATTAACATTTTTGAGGAAGATAGAGTTCCAGATGAATTTTAAGTGATAAGGAATTTGTTCCAGATTTTGGACGTCACAAACATATCGCAATGACGTCACAAACATTTCGCAATGATACTATGCCCCATATATATATATGCCTATGTATATATATATATATATATATATATATATATATATATATATATATATATATATATATATATATATATATATATATATATATATATATATATATATATATATATATATATATATATATATATATATATATATATATATATATATATATATATATATATATATATATATATATATATATATATATATATATATGTATATATACATATATATATATATATATATATATATATATATATATATATATATATATATATATATATATATATATATATATATATATATATATATATATATATATATATATATATATATATATATATATATATATATATATATATATATATATATATATATATATATATATATATATATATATATATATATATATATATATATATATATATATATATATATATATATATATATATATATATTGATTAGAGAGGCTATTGCCTATATTTACGTAATGGCGTAAACGTGCAAATGCCGCGGCCATGTTGTAGTTCCAAAACAGCGTAAAAACGCTAAATGTTATTCGTTCCCACATGACTTGCGTAATCGTCAACGGCAGTATTAGTTTATCGAAAGTAGACACTACAAACAACAGCATGGGCCATTCTATGGATTATGTAGATGAGATAGTTTTAGTTATTTCTATTTCATATATTATATAAACAGGTTATAACGATTGTTGCTGATAGTGCCTTAAGTAGCACAACCAATCTTTGAAAATACTAAATAGGGATGTGTAGCGTAAAAAAGTCTGACTGTCGCATTGTATGAGCACTTAATATTGGTATTTGATTTTAAAGTAGTGCCAAAACTTAAGTGAGTATGTTTATGACCGAGTTTTAATTTCAACGGACAAAGGGGGGGACATTGTTTACTAAATTGATGAAGATATATTTGCCGAAGTGTGGCGGGATGACTTGTACACTAAGTCAATTGTTAAATGAAATATTTTCGGTAATTGTGGGCTGAAAAATCAAGACAGCGTGTGCGTTTGTTGGACTATGGGGGTGTATGTTAGCAATGCCGTGATAACCAAGTAATTTTAAATTTCATTCACATATTGTTTACATAAGTCTCAGGGAGGTTGAATTTGAAACAGTGACAATTGATCATATAACATAGTTACTACAAGCACGGAGTACACACACACACACATATATATATATATATATATATATATATATATATATATATATATATATATATATATATATATATATATATATATATATATATATATACAACTGGAACTGCTTATCGATTATGACTTGCTTAACCTCTTTCGCTTTGGGGCGCTGCCGAGTATGGGCCTACCGAGGAAGTATTTTATATTATTACTCTATACAGGAGACGGTTTAGCCAATGGAAAGTGATCCGCTGAAGGGAAAATGATGACGTGTAAAACGTCAGGTTTCCTGGGGTGACCCCTAGAAGACAAAAACTATGACCTTTGTGGAAGATGACCTTTGGTGGTCGTGATACTAAGATAAATGTTGCAATATGTAACATGTGGAATCCACAAAATAATTAGAATGTGTATGACTACAGCATAAAAACAACAAATGTTCAATGCTCGTCGATTTCAGCAAAGCGTTTGACCGAGTCAACCATCACATTTTAATGACGAAATGTGCATCACTCGGACTTCCAACTTTTATCATCAAATGGCTGACATCCTTCCTGTGCCAACGCAAACAGAGGGTAAAGATCGGGAGTGTGAAATCAGAGTACACTACTGTCAATGCAGGTGTCCCACAAGGCACAACAGTTGGACCAATCGGCTTCCTACACCATATTAATGATCTGCAAACAGTATGCGAACATATAAAATATGTCGACGATTGCACACTATGGGAAGCTTCTTCATCCTCCGGAATTGACAGCTCACGCCAAGTAGCAGCAGACGAAGTCGGGCAATGGACAGCGAGTAACAAAATGGCGCTGAACTACGACAAGACGAAAGAACTGCGAATATGTTTCAAGAAATCAACTCCAACAAGTTAACAGCACTCGTCTACTAGGTGTGACTCTATCTGAAGAGGCAATCACACATAGACGAAATCACTGCAAAAGTATCGCATCGTCTATACTTCATTAACCTTCTCAAAAGAGCCGGCATTGACCCTCACCATCTCATCAACATATACACTTCAATCGTCCGATCGGTATTGGAGTACGCATGCCAAGTGTGGCACACGAGCCTTACAAAAAAGCAAACAAAACAGACATAATACATCCAGAGACGGGCAATGCGGTTCATTTTCCAAGATAAGTCGTACACCGAAGCCATCACCGCAGCCAATCTACCAACGATGTCAGACCGGAGGGAGAAGTTATGTAGAACACTATTCATAAGCATGCAACAATCTACACATAAATTACACCATCTTCTGCCTCCCCTCCGGGAAACTCCGTATACAACTCGAAACACGAGGACTTACTTTGTGCCGCTTTGCAAACTACAACATTTCAGAACTCTTTTATACCATATGCTTTAAGACACTGGCAGTAATTATGAACTCATTTATAAATTAGTTATTTTTACATAATTGTAGTAGGACATATAATTTATTTTACTACAGTATTGCCTGTTTTAAGTTTTAATTTATGATATGATGTCCTTCATATTTACATTGTTTATTTACAAAAATAACTTTTAACATGATGTACATGCACCTTTTAAATTTGTTATATGTTAAGTCTATATCTTAATTAATTTATTAGCATTGGTTGTTTTACTGTGCTAATTGTATAATTCAACTGCTATAGTTGCCATTTTAATAAAAACTATTATTAAAATTATTATTATATTGTCGAGTAGTTTAAGTTATGCTGTATGTTTGCGTTGCTACCGACACTGGCAATGTCTATTGTGATCTCTCATTGATGTAATTGCTTGGTGATGTGTATTTGTGACGGGTTGTGTAGGCCATACCGGAATATCAAAAACGTGCATTCTTGTTGATTTCATACATACAACACCACAAAGCAATGACTCGTCTATGGGAAGTGCCTGCTAATAAGACCAACACATAAAGGTACATTGTTTACATAGTTTTACACTTCACCCCGGCAGACCTGTTCCTTCCAACACCAATCAGACTTCTTCGGGAATCATTCAGCCATGTTGCAATTACTGCACAAAGACTTTGTTCATATATATATATATATATATATATATATATATATATATACATATATATATATATATATATATATATATATATATATATATATATATATATATATATATATATATATATATATATATATATATACATGATATGAACAATCGGTGCACTGCTCGTTGGCCTTCGTTGTTTTGTTTGTAGATATTTTGAATTGCA
>BSQZ01000173.1:162500-182500 GCA_033239005.1 Lamellibrachia satsuma | reverse complement strand
TTGAGATCACATACATTAGCTGGTAGTCCCGGAACAAACGTTTGTATAATATGCTTGCTAGCACGCAGCTTTTATTGATAAAGATAAGATAATATAAGATAAGATACGTTTTATTACCAAGTAGCAAGTTCAAGGAATTCGTAATGTTGTGGCGTTAGCACAAACATACCCTCATGCACCCAATAATACACGGAACTAAACATTACAGATCCAAATCGTAATACTAAAAACAGTTGAAAACAAACGAGAATAAAAAATAAATAAATAAAAACGCGATATTGCAACTACCTGCCAGAGGCAAGACATGTATGATAACTCTCCGTTTAAAAATCTCAGCGCTTGAGGATAGAAACTATTGTTGAATCGCGTCGTTTTAGTTTTATGCAACGGTAGCGCTTCCCGGAGGTAAGGAGTTCAAAGTGATGGTTGGCTGGATGATATGCGTCTTGTGCAATACGCTTGGATTTGCGCAAACTGCGAGATAGATAAAGAGATTTGATGGACGGCATATTTAACCCGATTAGTTTAGAAGCGTTCTTGACGACTGATTGAATTTGATTAATTTCATCTTGGCTGGCGCGACCAAACCAGACAGTAATAGAAAATGACAGGACACTTTCAACAACTGCGCGGTAGAAGCGTGTTAATATTGTTTGAGATAAGCCGAATCGTTTGAGGCGTCTAAGGAAGTACATGCGTTTGCGTGCTCATTTAAAGATGTCAATCGAGTTATTACACCAGGAAAGATTGTTTTAAATAGTCGAACCCAACAATTTTACAGAGTCGGCTTGTAAGACTTCAGCACCGTCAGTGAAAAGAATGGATGGGTGTTTTCTTTTTGCGAAAATCAATGATCATATCTTTCGTTTAGGAAGAAGGATAGCAGAACTAGAGGACATGAGGTAAAATTAGTAAAGGATCAATGTAGATTGGACATCAGGAAGCACTCGTTCTCACAGAGGACAATAAATGAATGGAACAAATTGTCTACAGATTGTGTAACTGCTAGCAGCGTGAATATGTTTAAAAACAAGGTTGACACATATCTCAGGAGGGCGGGTTATAAGTAGATGAACAGTGTTGGACTCTCGATAAGCCAATGACTTCCTTGTCCACTTGCCATCTGGGCCTTTGGCTTGGATGGCAAATCTTGTTAAATCTTGTTAAATCTTGTTTTGGATATGTTTAGTACCAGGTTGTTGTTCTTACACCAGCCAACCAGTCTTTGAACTTCCTCTATATACACACACTCGTTAGCATTGTTGACACAGCCAATTACAGTGGTGTCATCGGAGAACTTAACCACGCGAACAGATTGGTTACCAGATACACAGTCGTTTGTAAAGAGAGTGAAAGGGAAAGGAGAAAGCACGCAGCCTTGTGGGGCACCAGTGTTAAGAATAACAGGTTTGGAGAGAGAGCTGTTGACCTTGACAGATTGAGGCCTGTGAAGAAGAAAGTTGAGAGTCCAGTGACAGATGGCAGGATGCACATTCAGAGATACAAGTTTATCAAACAACTTCACAGGAATTATGGTGTTAAAGGCCGAGCTAAAGTCCACGAAAAGAATCCTCGCATAAGTACTCGGTTGTCCCAGGTGCTTCATAACATAATGCAAACCTAAGGCAACTGCATCGTCCGCAGACCTGTTAGTTTGATAAGCAACAGACCGGCCGTGGAAGATTTCAGATAACGGGGCATAATATGTTCGAAAACTTTCCTCGCAACTGAGGTAAGTGCCACTGGACGGTAATAGTTCATGGTAGATACTTTAGCCTTCTTGGGAATTGGTATAATCACAGAAGTTTTAAAACACATTGGAACTATGCACTGTTGTAAAGATGAAATGGACATGTCAGCGAATACTGGAGCAAGCTGATCGGCGCAATTCTTGAATGTATATGATGAGATGTTGTCAGGACCCGAAGCCTTGCGCGTACTCAGTCGTTTGAACAATGTCCGCACGTCAGCAACGTTAACGGTGAAAGGCGGCGACAGAGGAGTGTCTGTGTGTAGGGGGCGCTGTTCCGGCGATGTGTTTAACTTATCAAATCTGCTGTAGAAGACGTTTAGTTGGTCGGGGAAGGACGGATCGGCGTTGTAAATGACTGAAGCGCTTGGCTTATACTGTGTAATTTGACGTAACCCTTGCCATACAGATCTGTAATTGTTGGAAGCAAATTGGTTTTCAAGTTTGCGTTGTACTTGTACTTGGCCGAACTAATCGCCTTGCCCACAGCGTACTTGGCTCTCCGAAACTCTTCCATGTTGCCGCTAATGAACGCTGAGTTTTTCATGGCTAGTTTCAGTTTAATGTCCCTGGTAAACCATGGTTTGTCGTTGCCATATACTGCAACTAACTTACTCTCGTAGCAGGTTTCTTCACACCAGGTGATGTAGGCAGTAACTGTGTCAGTGAACGCGTCGAGGTCGGGGCAGGACTCTTTAAACATTTGCCAGTCCGTGCTGTCAAGGCAAGCTTTCAAAGCAATCGTTGAATCAGCAGTCCGCTTTCTCACTGTCTTGGTGGTCGGTTTTATTGTTTTTAACTTCTGATGGTATGTAGGAATTAATACGACTGTAGCGTGATCTGACTCACCCAACGGAACCCTGGTGGTGGCCCGGTAAGCGTCCTTGAAGATGGTGTAGCAGTGGTCCAGAGTGTTGTTATTACGAGTGGAGCAATTAACATGTTGTTTGTATCGGGGTAGAACTTTCTTCAGATTAGTGTGATTGAAGTCACCCAGGATGATGATGACACTATCAGGGTAGGTTGTGTATGTTGCCAACACGAGGGTAGTTAACTGGTTAATTGCACTGGTTGCGTTCGCGTCGGGCGGAATGTAAACACCCATTAAAATAACACTGGAGAATTCCCTCGGGCAAGTAGAACGGTTTGCAGTTAACTGTGAGTGATTCAAGTTCAGGAGAACAGGAAGAGGACACAATAGTTGAGTCATTGCACCACCGATGATTGACAAGGAAGCATATTCCACCATGACAGTTCGCTTGATCTGTCGGCTCTAAGCAGAGTTTGGCCCGGTGGGGTAACGGCAGCGTCAGGTGTCAGTGGGTCAAGTCATGTCTCAGTAAAGCACAAAATGGAAGAGTCCTTGAATTCACGTTTGAAAGACAATAGGTTGAAAAGTTCGTCTGTTTTTGTTCTTGAGCGAGCTCACGTTAGCGAGAACAATAGCAGGAAGTGGTGGTCTAGAGCCGCGCCGACGAAATCTGACCAGTGCCCCACCTCGTCTGCTCCATTTGCGAGCGCGATGAAGCGTGGCGTGGTGGATTTCAGAAGTAGGTCGAGTAGAATTGATGAAGGGAAAAACGTTCTAAGAGGCAAAGTTAGGTCGACAATCCTTATGCATTGAATCCAGAATATTCAACAAATGTTCACGCTCATACCTGTACAAGGTAGCTGTACTAGCCGCCAAAACAGCAAGTGAAATCCCACATACAATCACGCATCGCCACAACGTGTCACCATACACCGGCGCCATCTTTTTTCAAAATTAAATCAAATCAGTGAGTGAAAGTGAAAGGATCTTCTCCTTTCGCGCGTGGTGCGCAATGGCGCAAACTTGGCTCCCCAGCAGTGGCGCCTCTAACCGTTTTACCACTGCTACACCTTACCTTTGGTGTGCAAATTCTGCACATCTTTATTTCATTTGGTAAACTCCTAATTTTGTTCAAATAACTCTCAGTTTCACTTGCATGCTATTGTAGGTAGTATCAGTATTGACAAAATGTGTAGAAACACAATAACGTTCGCTTTTGTTTGAAACAATGTTACGTAAATCAATTGCTTGTTGCAATGACGTGGTAAGTTGCAAACAACAATAACATAGCTCAGCCAACCATTTCTTTATACCGCTCCGCAACTGTTCATTTTCAATTTATAATCAAGTTGTAGTAGTGATTATATGCAGGATGGCGCCACTGTTGAGTAATGTGCAATATGCAATGTCATGTTGAACGCTCTTGATAGCCATCGCGCACAAAATGGCGCGAGCGATGACGAAATCAAGCCGGGGGCGCCCCCCCCCCCCCCCCGACTCCACTGTTGGTGGGCTCCACGTGCCGAATTCACTTGTATCTATGCTCTCTATGCCGTAAAAACAAAATATAGGTTTTTGAAACGGGAGGCCGGTCAATTTTCTCCTCTTTCTTCTGACCAGTTTCGTGATCCCCAACAATCCGCAGTTTCGCGGTTCCCCATTACCATTTTCCACTGCGCACGTTCCATGACGACTAATGCGTTGTTTGTGTCATCGCCTACAAAACGACTTGCGAAAATGTGATAAAAGAACGCTGCCAACATACTATTCAATGTGAACTGGCGGCAGTTTAATTACCAAACCGGTAATTCTTTTTATGATAAGTGTATTACACATACGTGTTATAAAGATAATGCGTTTTGAGGCAATAATGTAATAAAAGTAACGGCGCTGACCGTTCAAACGTCGAGTGGTTGTTTTTACGATGCAAACAAAAGTTCGGGTCCCTTGGGGAGTCTAACGAAAACAGTTTCTTGAGTATTCGTCTTCCATTTAGTTTTACATGTGCTCGCTTCGTCAGTTTCGATGGCGTGGCACTCGCTGTTGTGTGATTTGAAGATAACGTAGCAACGAAGAGACCCATACCATTATTAAGGGACATTTCGCAAATAACCTTGGGCATGTGAATCGACGATGTAACGTAACTAGTCCCGCACACCCGTCCTCAATGGGATTCGAGGGGTTCTCCGTTTTGATACTTATTTAAACTGCAGAATGTTTTAGATATCATCCCAGCACTATCCGGTTGATTATCTACTCGTTTCTTTTGTTTAACCTTTACTGCTATGTAGTCAATGCTCATTGATATCCTTCGCCGTCTATATTTTATTACCTACCATTTCTGGTGATACAATTAATTGTTCATAGTAAGTTCATTGCCTTCCAAAGCAGAAAACTACCTTCGTGTAATCCGCACGAATCATATGTGTAGTTTGTGTTTAAACAATATTCACTGTGCTATTATCAGTAGATATTTTGTACAATCGATTTGTTGTCCTCTTTGAAAAGTATCGTTCTTTTATCCAACGTCACCGTTGTTTACAAACGCTACTTCTTCAATCTCCTTTAGGTTTGAGAAAAGCACTCAATATTTTGAAACATTCTTCAGGATAGTTTCATTCGATACTACTACAGTTCTTGTAACCATATTCAAACATTTGTATTACCTGTAGAGACTATCGCCTATCTTAACAAGATGGCTTCGTCAGTACGATGACATCATCGTATACGTGTGGAAGCTCGTACTTCCTCAGTACGATGACATCACTGTGTACGTGTGAAAGCTCGTACTTCCTCAGTACGTTGACATCACTGTGTACGTGTGGCAGCTCGTACTTCCTCAGTACGATGACATCATTATGTACGTGTGGATCTCGTACTTCCTCAGCACGGTGACATCATCGTATACATGTGGAAGCTCGTACTTCCTCAGCACGACGACATCACTGTGTACGTGTGGAAACTCGTACTTCCTCAGTACGATGACATCATTGTGTACGTGTGGAAACTCGTACTTCCTCAGCACGATGACATCACTGTGTACGTGTGGAAGCTCGTACTTCCTCAGTATGATGACATCACTGTGTACGTGTGGCAGCTCGTACTTCCTCAGCACGATGACATCACTGTGTACGTGTGGCAGCTCGTACTTCCTCAGTACGATGACATCACTGTGTACGTGTGGAAGCTCGTACTTCCTCAGTACGATGACATCATTGTGTACGTGTGGAAGCTCGTACTTCCTCAGCACGACGACATCACTGTGTACGTGTGAAAGCTCGTACTTCCTCAGTACGATGACATCACTGTGTACGTGTGAAAGCTCGTACTTCCTCAGTACGTTGACATCACTGTGTACGTGTGGAAGCTCGTACTTCCTCAGTACGATGACATCATTATGTACGTGTGGAAGCTCGTACTTCCTCAGTACGATGACATCACTGTGTACGTGTGAAAGCTCGTACTTCCTCAGTACGATGACACCACTGTGTACGTATGGCAACTCGTACTTCCTCAGTACGATGACATCATTGTGTACATGTGGAAGCTCGTACTTCCTCAGCACGATGACATCACTGTGTACGTGTGGAAGCTCGTACTTCCTCAGTAAGATGACATCACTGTGTACGTGTGGCAGCTCGTACTTCCTCAGCACGATGACTCATAGCTCGTAGTTCCTCTCGTCTCGGTTGATCGTTGTCACTGTGTTCTGTATCAATATCGCTTCTTTCACGTGTTTGCTTCTGTGGGACTCTCTGTCTGCGACTTTACTCCCAACCGTTCTATAAGATGGTTCTCGGTGGACGTGTGATCTATGAGAACTTTGTTTATAACTGAATGTCGTTGTTTCGTTCCGCGTGTGTTGGTTTCTTGGCGCGTTGTCCACATATATTTTGTGTTCTTCTTGTCTGGTCTCAAACAATATCCCTGTCTCTATTATACAGGCTGCACCACGTGCCATAAATGGGATTTGGTACACTGGTTCGGATTGTTATTCTGGCTCTACTTTGTCCGTTTAGGTGGGGAAGCATGACTGTGGCCGCACCGCACTTCTTCTGTACCCGATCATCGTACTGAAGAAGTCATCTTGCTAAGATAATAATGTAATAACAATGGATGGTAGGTGACCTGGTCCTCCCAGTTTGTGATGTTGATAGAACGTGTTTAGGCAGGTCTTCAGTGCGCCTTTGAATCGCTTTCTCTGGGGGTCGCGGGTTCTCTGACCATGGCTCAGGGTTTGTCGGAGGAGGCTTGGCATGGGCATTCTTACACAATAGCCTAACTGTCCAGTTGAGTTGACTATGGACAACCGTTGCTTCGATGATTATTGTTTTAGAATCAGCTAAGACGCTGGCATTGGTACGGCGGTCTTCCAACTGAGTTCGAAGCATCTTCCGAAGGCAGCGTTGGTGAGAAATCGCCAGGTTGTTTAGGTGGCAGCGACACGTGATCCCACTTCTGTATACCATAGCGGAGACAAAGACGGTTTTTTAGACCATGACGCTGGTCTCCTTCCTGAAGCTATGGTCGTCAAAGACTCAGTGATGCAGCTTCCTAAATGAGATATTGGTCTTTCTGGTGTTGATGGGAAGCACACAGGCTTTGGTGAATTTCAGCAATGAGACATAAGCTCCTCTGCAGAGATGGCACAGTCGTCGGCGTCACGTTCTTCTTCGACACTATCGTCTTGACCTTGAGACGACCCTGGTTGAATATCCCACCATCAGGCCGGTATTCGTGCTTGGTGCACGATGAAGCCGATCACGAACCAGAAAAAAGGAAATTAACCCGTTTTAGTCCCAGTGCAGGAGACGGTTGCGGTCATTTTGTCATGGAGATGTCGAAGGATGGTTATGAAATTAGCAGCACGCCCAAATCTGGACAAGATCTTCCAGACGCAGTTAAAGTGGTTCGTCAAGTCAACGAAGGCCACACATATATATTATAATAACATAACCCTGGAAGAAACAGTCACCTCACAGGGAATTGTCTTGTTTTTTTATCCATTCTAATGCAATCGTTTTTATTGAGTTAGCCTTGTTCGACTATCAGGAATACACAACACATGCACATAAATGCTTGTTTGTTGGTAGAAATACACCTTACATTAACAACCCACCTCATGCTTCCAGACTGTTTCTTCCAGGGTTATGTTACTATAATATATATGTGTGGCCTTCGTTGACTTGACGAACCACTTTAACTGCGTCTGGAAGGTCTTGTCCAGATTTGGGCGTGCTGCTAATTCCATAACCATCCTTCGACATCTCCATGACAAAATGACCGCAACCGTCTTCTGCACTGGGACTAAAACGGGTTAATATCCTTTTTTTCTGGTTCGTGAGCGGCTTCCTCGTGCACCAAGCACGAATACCGGCCTGATGGTGGGATATTCAACCAGGGTCGTCTCAAGGTCAAGACGATAGTGTCGAAGATGAACGTGACGCCGACGACTGTGCCATCTCTGCAGAGGAGCTTATGTCTCATTGCTGAAATTCACCAAAGCCTGTGTGCTTCCCATCAACACCAGAAAGACCAATATCTCATTTAGGAAGCTGCATCACTGAGTCTTTGACGACCATAGCTTCAGGAAGGAGACCAGCGTCATGGTCTAAAAAACCGTCTTTGTCTCCGCTATGATATACAGAAGTGGGGTCACGTGTCGCTGCCACCTAAACAACCTGGCGACTTCTCACCAACGCTGCCTTCGGAAGATGCTTCGAACTCAGTTGGAAGACCGCCGTACCAATGCCAGCGTCCTAGCTGATTCTAAAACAACAATCATCGAAGCAACGGTTGTCCATAGTCAACTCAACTGGACAGTTAGGCTATTGTGTAAGAATGCCCACGCCAAGCCTCCTCCGACAAACCCTGAGCCATGGTCAGAGAACCCGCGACACCCAGAGAAAGCGATTCAAAGGCGCACTGAAGACCTGCCTAAACACGGTCATATCAACACCACAAACTGGGAGGACCAGGTCACCTACCATCCATTGTTATTACTTTATTATCTTAGCAAGATGACTTCTTCAGTACGATGATCGGGTACAGACGAAGTGCGGTACGGCCACAGTCATGCTTCCCCACCTAAACGGACAAAGAGAGCCAGAATAACAATCCGAACCAGTGTACCAAATCCCATTTATGGCACGTGGTGCAGCCTGTATAATAGAGACAGGGATATTGTTTGAGACCAGACAAGAAGAACACAAAATATATGTGGACAACGCGCCAAGAAACCAACACACGCGGAACGAAACAACGACATTCAGTTATAAACAAAGTTCTCATAGATCACACGTCCACCGAGGACCATCTTATAGAACGGTTGGAAGAAAGTCGCAGACAGAGAGTCCCACATAAGCAAACACGTGAAAGAAGCGATATTGATACAGAACACAGTGACAACGAGCAACCGAGACGAGAGGAACTACGAGCTACGAGTCATCGTGCTGAGGAAGTACGAGCTGCCACACGTACACAGTGATGTCATCGTACTGAGGAAGTACGAGCTTCCACACGTACACAGTGATGTCATCGTGCTGAGGAAGTACGAGCTTCCACATGTACACAATGATGTCATCGTACTGAGGAAGTACGAGTTGCCATACGTACACAGTGGTGTCATCGTACTGAGGAAGTACGAGCTTTCACACGTACACAGTGATGTCATCGTACTGAGGAAGTACGAGCTGCCACACGTACACAGTGATGTCATCGTACTGAGGAAGTACGAGCTGCCACACGTACACAGTGATGTCATCGTGCTGAGGAAGTACGAGCTTCCACATGTATACGATGATGTCATCGTGCTGAGGAAGTACGAGCTTCCACACGTACAAAATGAAGTCATCGTACTGAGGAAGTACGAGCTGCCACACGTACACAGAGATGTCATCGTACTGAGGAAGTATGAGCTTCCACACGTACACAGTGATGTCATCGTACTGAGGAAGTGCGAGCTTCCACACGTCTACGATGATGTCATCGTACTGACGAGGCCATCTTGCTAAGATAGGCGATAGTCTCTACAGGTAATACAAATGTTTGAATATGGTTACAAGAACTGTAGTAGTATCGAATGAAACTATCCTGAAGAATGTTACAAAATATTGAGTGTTTTTCTCAAACCTAAAGGAGATTGAAGAAGTAGCGGTTGTAAACAACGGTGACGTTGGATAAAAGAACGATACTTTTCAAAGAGGACAACAAATCGATGGAACAAAATATCTACTGATAATAGCACAGTGAGTATTGTATAAACACAAAATACACATATGATTCGTGCGGATTACACGTAGGTAGTTTTCTGCTTTGGAAGGCAATGAGCTTACTATGAACAATTAATTGTATCACCAGAAATGGTAGGTAATAAAATATAGACGGCGAAGGATATCAATGAGCATTGACTACATAGCAGTAAAGGTTAAACAAAAGAAACGAGTAGATAATCAACCGGATAGTGCTGGGATGATATCTGAAACATTCTGCAGTTTAAATAAGTATCAAAACGGAGAACCCCTCGAATCCCCTTGAGGACGGGTGTGCGGGACTAGTTACGTTACATCGTCGATTCACATGCCCAAGGTTATTTGCGAAATGTCCCTTAATAATTGTATGGGTCTCTTCGTTGCTACGTTATCTTCCAATCACACAACAGTGAGTGCCACGCCATCGAAACTGACGAAGCGAGCACATGTAAAACTAAATGGAAGACGAATACTCAAGAAACTGTTTTCGTTAGACTCCCCAAGGGACCCGAACTTTTGTTTGCATCGTAAAAACAACCACTCGACGTTTGAACGGTCAGCGCCGTTACTTTTATTACATTATTGCCTCAAAGCGCATTATCTTTATAACACGTATGTGTAATACACTTATCATAAAAAGAGTTACCAGTTTGGTAATTAAACTGCCGCCAGTTCACATTGAATAGTATGTTGGCAGCGTTCTTTTATCACATTTTCGTAAGTCGTTTTGTAGGCGATGACACAAACAACGCATTCGTCGTCATGGAACGTGCGCAGTGGAAAATGGTAATGGGGAACCGCGAAACTGCGAAATGTTAGGGATCACGAAACTGGTCAGAAGAAAGAGGAGAAAATTGACCGGCCTCCCGTTTCAAAAACCTATATTTTGTTTTTACCGCATAGAGAGCATATATACAAGTGAATTCGGCACGTGGTGCCCACCAACAGTGGAGTCGGGGGGGGGCGGCTTGATTTCGTCATCGCTCGCGCCATTTTGTGCGCGATGGCTATCAAGAGCGTTCAACATGACATTGCATATTGCACATTACTCAACAGTGGCGCCATCCTGCATATAATCACTACTACAACTTGATTATAAATTGAAAATGAACAGTTGCGGAGCGGTATAAAGAAATGGTTGGCTGAGCTATGTCATTGTTGTTTGCAACTTACCACGTCATTGCAACAAGCAATTGATTTACGTAACATAGTTTCATACAAAAGCGAACGTTATTGTGTTTCTACACATTTTGTCAATACTGATACTACCTACAATAGCATGCAAGTGAAACTGAGAGATATTTTTAACAAAATTAGGAGTTTACCAAATGAAATAAAGATGTGCAGAATTTGCACACCAAAGGTAAGGTGTAGCAGTGGTAAAACGGTTAGAGGCACCACTGCTGGGGAGCCAAGTTTGCGCCATTGCGCACCACGCGCGAAAGAAGATCCTTTCACTTTCACTCACTGATTTGATTTAATTTTGAAAAAAGATGGCGCCGGTGTATGGTGACACGTTGTGGCGATGCGTGATTGTATGTGGGATTTCACTTGCTGTTTTGGGGGCTAGTACAGCTACCTTGTACAGGTATGAGCGTGAACATTTGTTGAATATTCTGGATTCAATGCATAAGGATTGTCGACCTAACTTTGCCTCTTAGAACGTTTTTCCCTTCATCAATTCTACTCGACCTACTTCTGAAATCCACCACGCCACGCTTCATCGCGCTCGCAAATGGAGCAGACGAGGTGGGGCACTGGTCAGATTTCGTCGGCGCGGCTCTAGACCACCACTTCCTGCTATTGTTCTCGCTAACGTGAGCTCGCTCAAGAATAAAAACAGACGAACTTTTCAACCTATTGTCTTTCAAACGTGAATTCAAGGACTCTTCCATTTTGTGCTTTACTGAGACATGACTTGACCCACTGACACCTGACGCTGCCGTTACCCCACCGGGCCAAACTCTGCTTAGAGCCGACAGATCAAGCGAACTGTCATGGTGGAATATGCTTCCTTGTCAATCATCGGTGGTGCAATGACTCAACTATTGTGTCCTCTTCCTGTTCTCCTGAACTTGAATCACTCACAGTTAACTGCAAACCGTTCTACTTGCCCGAGGGAATTCTCCAGTGTTATTTTTATGGGTGTTTACATTCCGCCCGACGCGAACGCAACCAGTGCAATTAACCAGTTAACTAATCTCGTGTTGGCAACATACACAACCTACCCTGATAGTGTCATCATCATCCTAGGTGACTTCAATCACACTGATCTGAAGAAAGTTCTACCCCGATACAAACAACATGTTAATTGCTCCACTCGTAATAACAACACTCTGGACCACTGCTACACCATCTTCAAGGACGCTTACCGGGCCACCACCAGGGTTCCATTGGGTGAGTCAGATCACGCTACAGTCGTATTAATTCCTACATACCATCAGAAGTTAAAAACAATAAAACCGACCACCAAGACAGTGAGAAAGCGGACTGCTGATTCGACGATTGCTTTGAAAGCTTGCCTTGACAGCATGGACTGGCAAATGTTTAAATATTCCTGCCCCGACCTCGACGCGTTCACTGACACAGTTACTGCCTACATCACCTGGTGTGAAGAAACCTGCTACGAGAGTAAGTTAGTTACAGTTTATGGCATCGACAAACCATGGTTTACCAGGGACATTAAACAGAAACTAGCCATGAAAAACTCAGCGTTCATTAGCGGCAACAGGGAAGAGTTTCGGAGAGCCAAGTACGCTGTGCGCAAGGCGATTAGTTCGGCCAAGTACAAGTACAAACGCAAACTTGAAAACCAATTTGCTTCCAACAATACCAGATCTGTATGGCAAGGGTTACGTCAAATTACACAGTATAAGCCAAGCGCTTCAGTCATTTACAACGCCGATCCGTCCTTCCCCGACCAACTAAACGTCTTCTACAGCAGATTTGATAAGTTAAACACATCGCCGGAACAGCGCCCCCTACCCACAGACACTCCTCTGTCGCCACCTTTCACCGTTAACGTTGCTGACGTGCGGACATTGTTCAAACGATTGAGTACGCGCAAGGCTTCGGGTCCTGACAACATCTCATCATATACATTCAAGAATTGCGCCGATCAGCTTGCTCCAGTATTCGCTGACATGTCCATTTCATCTTTACAACAGTGCATAGTTCCAATGTGTTTTAAAACTTCTGTGATTATACTTATTCCCAAGAAGGCTAAAGTCTCTACCATGAACGATTACCGTCCAGTGGCACTTACCTCAGTTGCGATGAAAGTTTTCGAACATATTATGCTCCGTTATCTGAAATCTTCCACGGCCGGTCTATTGCTTATCAAACTAACATGTCTGTGGACGATGCAGTTGCCTTAGGTTTACATTATGTTATGAAGCACCTGGGACAACCGAGTACTTATGCGAGGATTCTTTTCGTGGACTTTAGCTCGGCCTTTAACACCATAATTCCTGTGAAGTTGTTTGATAAACTTGTATCTCTGAATGTGCATCCTGCCATCTGTCACTGGACTCTCAACTTTCTTCTTCACAGGCCTCAATCTGTCAAGGTCAACAGCTCTCTCTCTCCAAACCTGTTATTCTTAACACTGGTGCCCCACAAGGCTGCGTGCTTTCTCCTTTCCTTTTCACTCTCTTTACAAATGACTGTGTATCTGGTAACCAATCTGTTCGCGTGGTTAAGTTCTCCGATGACACCACTGTAATTGGCTGTGTCAACAATGCTAACGAGTGTGTGTATAGAGAGGAAGTTCAAAGACTGGTTGGCTGGTGTAAGAACAAAAACCTGGTACTAAACATATCCAAAACGAAGGAAATGATCATAGATTTTCGCAAAAAGAAAACACCCATCCATTCTTTTCACTGACGGTGCTGAAGTCTTACAAGCCGACTCTGTAAAATTGTTGGGTTCGACTATTTCAAAAAATCTTTCCTGGTGTAATAACTCGATTGATATCATTAAAAGAGCACGAAAAAGCATGTACTTCTTTAGACGCCTCAAACGATTCGGCTTATCTCAAACAATATTAACACGCTTCTACCGCGCAGTTGTTGAAAGTGTCCTGTCATTTTCTATTACTGTCTGGTTTGGTCGCGCCAGCCAAGATGAAATTAATCAAATTCAATCAGTCGTCAAGAACGCTTCTAAACTAATCGGGTTAAATATGCCGTCCATCAAATATCTTTATCTATCTCGCAGTTTGCGCAAATCCAAGCGTATTGCACAAGACGCATATCATCCAGCCAACCATCACTTTGAACTCCTTTCCTCCGGGAAGCGCTACGGTTGCATAAAATTAAAACGACGCGATTCAACAATAGTTTCTATCCTCAAGCGCTGAGATTGTTAAACGGAGAGTTATCATACATGTCTTGCCTCTGGCAGGTAGTTGCAATATCGCGTTTTTTATTTATTTATTTTTTATTCTCGTTTGTTTTCAACTGTTTTTAGTATTACGATTGGGATCTGTAATGTTTAGTTCCGTGTGTTTTTGGGTACATGAGGGTATGTTTGTGCTAACGCCACAACACTACGAATTCCTTGAACTTGCTACTTGGTAATAAAACTTATCTTACCTTATCTTATCTTATCTTTATCAATAAAAGCTGCGAGTTCGCAAGCATATTATACAAACGTTTGTTCCGGGACTACCAGCTAATGTATGTGATCTCAAACTAATGGCCGAGAACATAATACTATACTTTTGTTTCATGATCATACAGCTTAACATAAATTCTGAAATGACCGCAACTCGTCTTTAATATAAAATAGTTTGTGACTCTCTATGTACGTATGTATGTATGTATGTATGTATGTATGTATGTATGTATGTGTGTATACATGTGTGTATGTATGTGTGTATGTATGTGTGTATGTATGTATGAACGCACGAACGTACGTACATACGTACATACGTGCAAACATGTATGTATGTATGTATGTATGTGTGTATGTATGTGTGTATGTATGTATGAACGCACGAACGTACGTACATACATATATACGTGCAAACATGTATGTATGTATGTATGTATGTATGTATGTATATGTGTGTATGCATATATGCACGTTTGTATGTATGTATGTATGTATGTATGTATGCGCAATTGTTAGCAACTTTATACGTGTTTCTACCATTGTTATGCGGTTAAAATAAAAAAATCCTTCTTCTAATTGTAGTGTCACATGATAATGCAGGTACCGCTTTTCGAGGCGATAGGCCGTATTGTCACCTTCGATTCAACTAAGTACATGTTGCTTTGACTGATCAAATGTGTAACTGTGCAATGCATCAATTTAAGACCTCCAATCCCTATCTCTACAACGCCAACGGTTGTTCCGGCGGGTAGTGAAGAAACATTAGTGCATAGCTATAGACAATGGTAGATGTGAACTAATGGTATTCGTGGCTGAATGCTTCCCAAATAAGTCGCGTTGGCGTTGGAATGCACATATGTGTACATAGGTGAAGTGTGAAGCGCTTTGGGTGGTCCTTCGGACGAGATACATCGTTTAATAAAAATCCATGTTTTTCTTGTTTTATTTCTCAGCATGCATACATCCCAGCCGATAAATTATAATTGCGTGAATTACTGCTGGTATGGTGTATATTCTAAGAAGTGCGTGCGTGATGCGTGCGTTCGTGCGTGCGTTTATGTATATGTGAGTTCATATGTACGTGAGCGTGAATGCGTGTACATATACCCTGTATGTGTCTGCGTGTACATATACCCTGTATGTGTCTGCGTGTACATATACCCTGTATGTGTCTGCATATGGATTTGTGTATCTCCGCCAGTTCACATTAAGCAGTTGTATCACGATATTTAGATGTTCGTTGATGCCCCTTCACTGCCGTAAATACTCTTATTGACAAGCGGAATTGTAGCCATATCTTGTTGTATTATGAACTGATCTATTTCATCCAACTTTTTAATGGTACCGTATGTGACAATTTACTTACATTGCCACGCGATACTGCAATTAGGAGTAGAGCAGGTGCCAATAGTGTACGCAAGACTGCCATTAGAAACTGCACTGCATTTGCTCGAGTTGAAGTTCAAGCAGCAGTAGCAGCAGCAATAGCAGTAGCAGCAGCAGCAGCACCGACAGCAGCAGCAGCAGCAGCACCGACAGCAGCAGCAGCAACATCAACAGCAGCAGCAGCACCAACAACAGCAGCAGCATCACCAACAGCAGCAGCAGCACCACCAGCAGCAGGAGTACCGACAGCAGCAGCAGCAGCAGCAGCAGCACCAACAGCAGCAGCAACAGCACCAACAGCAGCAGCAGCACCAACAGCAGCAGCAGCAGCGCCAACAGCAGCAGCAGCAGCGCCAACAGCAGCAGCAGCATCACCAACAGCAGCAGCAGCACCAACAGCAGCAGCAGTAGCTGCTGTAGCTGAACAGTAGCAGTAGTAGTAGCACTAGCACCAGCAGCAGCAGTAGCAGTAGCAGCGGCAGCAGCGGTAAACATTACGGTATTGTAATGGTTCTTTTAGCTACGGCGTAGTGGTAGAGGTATTCATCAGCCCGATAAGTTGACTGCGATTACGAAGTTCCTATTGACATAGGCGTGGGAAATATTATGATCGTTAGTTAGTTTGAATATATGTTTACATTTATTGCTGCCCATACTTCACCGACTTGTTGGAGTATGTGCCGCTTCTATTTAACTTTCACAGCTCACATGGGGACGCTCAGTTGTTCTGAGTGTCCGGACAAAACTGCAATTCAAAATATATACAAACAAAACAACGAAGGCCCACGAGCAGTGCACCGATTGTTCGAAAGCCTGGAACACAGGCATATTTGTTGGCAAGTCACGAACTGGCAAAAATCAAATAAAATCTCAAGTCAGTGCATATTTGAACGAATGTTATTCGTGGCTGAATACTTCCTAACAATAGAGGTAGTGGTGATGAATAAGGAAGCATTCAGCCACGAATAGTATTCGTTCAAATATGAACCATTGTCTATGGCCAGGTACTCATTCATCAAGACGAATGAACTGATGCATCATGGAGTGAAAAAAATTGCCCATGATGCGAAATTACAACTGGAGTTTCCCAATTAAGCAGGTTTATCATGAACTGAAGGTAGATGTATACGTCCCTTCACTGGCCGCGGAACAGACGTCGGCGTTATAGACATCCAGACAGGTAGCCTTGGCCTCATTAATTATGAATTCACATAATTTGATCCGTCAAAACATTCTTGACTTAGTGGAACCGAAGGTGAAAATTACAGTATATCGCCTCGCGATACTGCAATTAGAAGGAGGACTGATGCTTATCTATTAGTTGAGACGATCACTACATGCGGACACTGCATGTGCTGCTGTGTTAGTTAAACGGGTCCTTAGCTTCAGTAGCATTCTCTTCGCAAACAGCATTTACGTTAATTCAATAGTCATAATAGTAGTGGTAGTGGTAGTGGCTGTGGCTGTGGCAGTGGTAATGGCAATAGCAGTGGCAGTGGCAGTGGTAGTGGTAGTGGTAGTGGTAGTGGTAGTGGTAGTGGTAGTGGTAGTGGCAGTGGCAGTGGCAGTGGCAGTGGCATTGGCAGTGGTAGTGGTAATGACAGTGGCAGTGGCAGTGGTAGTGGTAGTGGTAGTGGCAGTGGCAGTGGTAGTGGTAGTGGCAGTGGCAGTGGTGGTGGTAGAGGCAGTGGCAGTGGTAGTGGTAGTGGTTGTGGTAGTGACAGTGGTGGTGGAAGTGACAGTGGCAGCTGCAGTGGAAATGGTAGTGGTGGTGGTAGTGGCAGTGGTAGTGGCAGTGGTGGTGGAGGTGGCAGTGGCAATGGCAGTGATAGTGGTAGTGGCTGTGGAAGCTGCAGTGGTAGTGATAATGGCAGTTGCAGTGGTAGTGGTTGTGGCAGTGGCATAGGTAGTCGTAGTAGTAGTAGTAGTAGTAGTAGTAGTAGTAGTAGTAGTAGTAGTAGTAGTAGTAGTAGTAGTAGAAGTAGTAGTAGTAGTAGTAGTAGTGATGGTAGCAGTAGTGACAGTAGCAGTAGTGATGGTAGCAGTAGAGGTAGTGGCAATAATTGTTAAAGTGGTATTGGTTGTGGCAGTTGTAGTGATAATTGTATCGGTATAAATAGTGACATTGGTATGTGTAGTGCAGCTAATTGTACAAAGCAAAGGTGCCACCTGGTGACTAAAGTATAAATACTTGAGTGAAAAAACAACAGTTCCATTTATGCATGCATCTATGTTGTTTTATCAGGCGCAGTAAAACAGCAGTAATTCATAATAAACATAATTACACTGATATAGGTAATTGCATACAAAAAGCATTAATCAACATTACAGAAGCGTTAATTTACTAAACGAATTAATTGACCATTTTTAAATACAATTAATCAACATTAATTTAAATATTGAAACATTAATTGTCATTAGTAATTCACATTTAATTTTGAAGCATTACTTTACAATTATAAATCATTATGCTACGAGTGGAATGCAATTCAGAAACATTAACATACAGTCATGAACGTTAAAATACCATAATGTAATTCAATTTCAAAAATTAAACGTTATTTTCCAATTCAAAACTATTACAGTCAAAAATCAATAAAAATTAATAATACCGGCCCACACCGTAGTGCAGCAGGTCTCGGTGGCGCTGTGGAGGCGGTCGCCGAACAACTGCGTGGCGAACTTCAGGTAGGCAGCAGCACCCTAGGCTACTCCCAATAACACAGAAGTGCCCCCCCCCCCCCGAGCGAACTTGCGGCCGCTCTCGACTCTGTCCACGTCGACCACTTCGTCAAGCCTCGCAACACTGCACGCGGCCTGGTGCTTGCGTAACCGCGCAGCCTGTCCCTTTTCTTCTGTGCTCGACGGCGCCTCCTCTCGTCGCGAGCACGCCGTCGCCTTGTTCGTGCCGCCTCACGTTCCTGCTGCCGCAGCTGATCTAGGAACGCCGTATAGACCCCTCGATAGCGGCCAGAGGGTCTACTCGGCACAGGCCCCGACATACCGATGTGCCAGCCAAGTTACTTGATGGTAGCAGTGTATTCACGAGTTCCTCTGTGGTTATGTATATTCGAACATCGTCGGGATTTTTTGTAACGTCCACCTTTCGAACGGTATTTCTTTTCATGCATAATCACGCTTTGGCGCAGCTACAATTCAAGAGTTTATGTTATATTTATGACACGGTTAACAATGTTTGTAAGTCAACCGTAATGTGTTGTATGGTGTAGTGTTATCATCAAGTCAACAGTAATGTGTGGTATGGTATACTTTCTGATACCTAATTTAAATTGTTCCATAATTAACTGTGCTTCGTTTCATCTAGTTCGTCTATCTTCCATATGTGAGAAAAGTACATATATCAACATTCTTTCTTTTCTTTTATATAGTTTCAATTCGGGAGGTCCCGCCACAACTACTGCCGCTGTACGCGAGCGAGTGCGTGTGAAGTTTCGACGTCCGCGGGACAACGTAGTCGGCGTCCCATGCACCGCAGATCCGCCCCCAACGTTGTCGGAAATGTCGTCCGCGGTGGATCACTGAAAGACGTGGCTCCTGCTTCGAAGTAATTGTCAATCGCGCATTGAGTAGCGCCTCGTGTACACATCGAGCACGAGCCCGAACAGACGCCATCGAGTAGTCAGGGCGGCTTCGCTTATTGGGCAGTATCAACAACGGCGGTTGAGGGCATCGTTGGAAATGCAATGTGGCCAATACTGTACGTCACCATGGACACAACGAACAACGCAGTCAACCTTAGTCGCAGTTGTTGATCTTCGATCGCCTCAGTCAACAGCTTCCGGAATCCTGTTTTCGGCGCGCGAAGTCTTCTGCTTGCGTTTCATCCTCCATTCTTCATCGACACAGTGAGCTAACATGTGTACGTTCAGTTTTGTCGCATTGATCGTCAACGACCAATTATTTCGCGAATCCTTTTAAAAATATGTTTTGCTTCTTCCATTTAGAATAACTCTTTTAATGACAATTTCAACACTTTTGCAAGTACTATGTTAATGTGCGTTGTTAGTTCCATTGGTAGTTTCGCTAGAATCCCATCCACTCTACGTTATACTGAATAATGCATTTATTTTCTTAGCTACCATTACCCCAGTTACAATTAACCGCCAACTTTCAGGAATGTTCTGTTTTCTCTTTCCATATGCATCAAACTGCTTTCTTTCTTTTT
>BSQZ01000173.1:150000-157500 GCA_033239005.1 Lamellibrachia satsuma | reverse complement strand
GATCGTCACACCAAGTGGAAGGATGCGTAGATGGATGTTCAGACATGTGTCGCGCATGCCCGAGGATGCCCCTGCACAACTAGCCCAACAGTTTGCAGTTGCTCGGTAAAACTGATACTGATTCCGAGATGGTAGGCCACCAACCTGCTTAACGTATCAGGCAAATACCTTGTAACATTATTAATTAATAAGTTTACTATTTAACTAATTATTTCATTCATTCATCATAACTATGATGACAAAAGGTCCGACATTACTTGTGCACTATGGCTATATGACTAACTTCTTATTTTAAGGAGGGGCAGAACAAAGACTAGACCAGGCAGTATAATTAGGCCAACTAGCCCGGGGGAGGGAACACGGATACGGTGACAAGGGATACTATATGGCTACCTTCTTATTTGAAGGTGGGGCACAACAAAGACTAGAACAGGCAGTATAATTAGGCCAACTAGCCCCGGGGGAGGGAACACGGATACGGTGACAAGGGATACTAAATCATCCATGAAATTAGGTGAAAGGGAATGTATGAATGACTGATAAGGAAACATTTACTCCAACTTTTAAGCGTACGAATAGCAAGATATCGAAAACATATAAGTTATATCGACCTATACAATTGTATTACGTATTATTGTATTTGTATTTTAGTCGGGATAAAACAATTACATTGAATATAGCTGGTCATTAATGCTTCCAATGCGTTTCTTTCCATGAATAGTTGAAGCAATTTGTGAGCTGCCTGTCCCCTTGTGGTAATCGAAGTTAGGCAGCGTCACCTTCTTCGTCGTCTTCTCAAACAAAGAGGGACGGATGACGTCAAGCGGACACACGACCACAATTGGAGTCAACTATAATGTAATTGGAATTGAAACGTCAATTCAAATTACGGAATTGGACTTGGTATTGTGTTATAAAAAGTATTTGGAATTTGTGAAAATGCAATTGTTTACTCAATTACATCTTGTAATTCTATAAATCAAACGATTATCTACAAACAATCAATGATATATAAAATATTGCGTAGATGATATTTGCTTGTCATTGTTTACAATTGTATGAATACGTTAAATCGAGGTGCTCCAAGAATAGATTTTTTTTTTATCATGTGGTTGTTTCATATTGTTACGTCAATATGTAATTAATAATTTAAATTGGTGTTTTGGAACTGGAGTTTATAGTTTTAAATTAATGTTGTTGGAATAGGCATGCTGTAATTGGTACATGACGGGAATTGACCCGAAATCTGCAAACGTTGGCGCATGTGTTGCACAGCGTACAAGCATCCAGCTTCCAGGCGGGCAACGACGGGAATATTTATTGTCTTGGTTATTTTCTGCTTCCGTGTATGGCCCAATTACTTAGGTTATGTGGTGCCAAAGGTGGTTGTTTATAAAGGATGTGGTGCTTATTTTGCCAAAAACATTTCGATTTTCCATATTTCAATTGTAACTGTCTTTAAAATATCAACACGAAAATAAAACAACTGTTCCAGAAAGAAATATGTTGCATTATCAGGCGCAGTAAAACAGCAGTAATTCAAAATAAGCATAATTACACTGACATATGTAATTGATTATCATAAGCATTAATTAAAATTACAGGAGCACTAGCAAAACAAATGTACCATTAATGTGCACATCTGATTCATTAATTGAACATGTTTTTAAAATACAATTAATCAACATTAATTTAAATAACGAAACATTAATTGTCATCAGTAATTCACAATTAATTTTGATACATTACATTACAATATCGAAACATTATGCTACGAGTCAGATTACAATTCAGAAACATTACCATACAACCGTAAACACTAAAATACCAGAATGTACATTACATTTCAGCAATTAAACGTTAGTTCCCAAGTCTGAAATATTAATTTTCAGACAGAATACATTAACAATTAATAATTCCGCCCCACATCGTGGAGCAACCGATGTTTGTGGCGCTCTCGAGGCGGTCGCCGGACAACTGGCAGAAGTAAACTACGCTAATCCCAATAGCACAACAATGTCCTTCCGAGGGAACTTGCCGCCGCTCTCGATGTCATCCTCGTTGACCACCTCGTAACGCCTCGCCACATTGCACGGGGCCCTGAGTTTGTATCGCCGCGCTCCATGTCGTCTTTTTTCTGCGCTCGACGGAGCTTCATCTCGGCTCGAAGACGTCGTCTCTTTTTTGTAGCCGCCTCATTTTCCTCTTTGCGCAGCTGCTCGATGAACGCCGGGTAGACCCCTCGATAGCGGCCAGAGGGTCTACCCGGCAACGGACCCCACATACAAATGTACCATCCTACTAGTTGATGGTAGTGTGTAAAATTCTTATTGATGTGTTCCTCCATTGGAATGAAGATGCGAACATCGTCGGGCTGTTTTCCAAAGACCACCTTTCAAAAATCTTTCTCTTTAATCGTAATCAGGTTTTGGCGCTGCAAAAATTCAAGAGGTAGCGTTATGCTTATGAGACGAGTAATATGTTTGCACGTCAACAGTAATTTGTTGTATGATGTGGCGTTAGCACCAATATTATTACAAGATTGTCATTCAAAGTCAAACCGACGGATGACAAGTGTACAAGAAAGCCGTTCGCTTACGGAGAATCCAACGGCTATTCAACTATTTAAAACAAAAGAAAGAAAAGTAGTCCTATCAACATGTTCATATCCTTTCAAGAGACTAACAACATAGGTTTGATTTCATAAGTATCTTTGGTAATGGTACACAACATTCTTTTATGCGTTTTAATTACTATGGTCTATCAGTTGTTGATTCGGCTTAGTTGCTCTCCATCGAATGCTTTGTTTGTATATTGTCTCAATTCGAGAGGTCCCACCACAACTCATGCCACTGTCCGCGGTCGATTACGTGTATAGCTTCGATGTCAGCGTTACAACGTAGTTATCATCCGGTGCGCCCCAGATCCGCCCCCAACGTTGTCGGAAATTGCGGTACGATTCAAGAAGGTCCGGCTCTGCCTACGTTACTCTCCATGTTCCCGTGTTGTACGTCACCTTAGGCACAACGATTGACCCAGAGAGCTGCAGTTACAGGCTGATCGCCTCAGCCACACTGTTCACACCTTCCGGAATGCGACGTTTGTCGCTGGCGAGCGACGTCTTCGACTTGCGTTTCATCCACCATTCTTCATCGATACGGTGACCTAACATTTGTTTGTACGTTCGGTTTTCGTCGCATTGACCATCGACAACCAATTATTTTGCGAATCCTTTTAAAAATAATGGAATAGTGTTTGCTTCTTTCCATTTAGAAGAAACGATATTAATGACAATTTCAACACTTTTGGAAGTTATACTTAATAATGATTTAATTTTGTTAGCTACAATTACCCCAATTACAATTAATTGCCAACTTTAAATAATTTTCTGTTTTTTTTTCTTTCCATATGCACAAAGCCGCTTTCTGTCTTTTTTATGTTAGACGTAGATGCTAAAAAAATCATTTGCTTGGATTTTTCTAAAATATCAATCCTACCCTTCTTCATAGGCGAGTCCCCCCATCAAAGTATGAAATGCCCTTTTGTTGCATTGGGGTCACTCGCAGCTTGATATATCTTGATATTCTTCCATCCTGTCACCTTTCCCAGTTTTCCCATCATCGCTCCCTGTATGCCAATGATCAGCCAAAATGTGTTGGTCTTTGACCTTCCTGCAAGAAATCATTCTTGTATCACGTTCGCTCAGTTTTATGTGCGTGCGTGCGTGCGTGCGTGCGTGCGTGCGTGCGTGCGTGCGAACGTGCGTTTATGTATTTTTCGTGTGCGTGTAATAACAATAACATAAACATTATTATACAATAAGCGAAACACGGAATACATAAATTATAATAAACCAGGAAGGGAAAGAATGGGTAATATGTGGACAATGTAAGGCGTGTATACACCAATATAGTGCGTGGTACCAGTTTTGAAAATTTTATTTCAAAACGTTCGTTGATGGCTAGGAAAAGTGGATGTGGGTATAGGGGCCCATTTTCCACGCACATTTTTAATAGACAAAAATGTTTTGGTGTTTCGAAACACACATTATATATAGTAATTCATGCAATAAGACGCCGTATATAAGTACAATTGTAGGAAGGTAATTGGGGAATATGATTCCTTAAAAAATGTGAAGAAACATGTTGCTTAAGTGGCCCGTTTTACTCGTTGTTCCCCTACATGCATTTATATGATATGATGTACAGCGGAAGAGGCTTCTGTCAACGATTTCATTCCACAGGAATTTTCTTCCGTGGAAAAAGGCTACCATACAAGAGTCGACATGGTGTCGGCATTCCGTATCATTCCTATCATCACTCGACAACCTTTGTTGGGTTTTCAGTGGAAAGGTTTTTGCTACATGGACGCGGTCTTTACGATGGGCAGTGTTCGACATAAGGTTAAAAAATCAAGGCCAACCGGTCCAGTAACCTGAAAAGGTTGCGGGCCCGATTGAAGAATTGAAGGCCCAATTAGAAGATATATATATATTTATATATATATATATATATATATATATATATATATATATATATATATATATATATATATATATATATATATATATATATATATATATATATATATATATATATATATATATATATATATATATATATATATATATATATATATATATATATATATATATATATATATATATATATATATCTATATATATATATATATATATATATATATATATATATATATATATATATATATATATATATATATATGGCAGTAATGATGGCAGTAAAGTGCCAGACTGGGTCACTAGTAGGGGTTCGCCACGCGCCGACAGCGCACGCTAACCAGTTCTGTCATACTCAAGCTATAATGGAATATTCAGACGCTATTTAAGGATAATGTTGGCCAAGTTCAGTGACTTTAACATTTCGGGATATGCTTTAACAAACGTTACCTTTTCTTATAAGTTTGCTTTTTAAAATACCCTGTGGACGACTGTTTCTTCGACATCTTATTTTGCCGAACTAACGCCGCTACGGCATGTTTGCCGATCTGTCCGCTAGCTGCTTGACGGACTGTCTATTAACTACGAACCACAAGTAACGCTGCGAATTGAGGGAAGTAAATATAGTTTGGCGACGCGTAAAATGTCTGTGCGAATGATTTAAAACTGCCGTTTATTAACGCAAAATGACATTCGTTTAAAGGCGCTGTTTTGCTGCCACATGTCATGATCATCAACGACCTCTGTGGGACGTCGACGCTGCAATGATTAGCACAAAAGCGGGTCGGTCATTAGCCGACGCGAGAGATAATAAAAATCGGCCTTCTTCTACGATACTCGATAGCCGGGTACATGGACCGCCATAGCCGGGTAAATTACCCGGGTACTGGCTCATAGCAAAACCCTGCATATACATATATATATATATATATATATATATATATATATATATATATATATATATATATATATATATATATATATATATATATATATATATATATATATATATATATATATATATATATATATATATATATATATATATATATATATATGTGTGTATATGTATATGTATATGTATATGTGTATGATTATGTATATGTATATGTTTATATACATATACATATACATAGACATAGACATATACATAATACACATACACACACATACACACACATACACACACATACACACACACATATATATATATATATATATATATATATATATATATATATATATATATATATATATATATATATATATATATATATATATATCTAAATGTAACAATATACAGAACAAACTGTATGCATTGAAATTACACAGACAGCTTTCAATAGTTTGATGATGATGTATAAAACGCCATCTGTCGGAATTGCATGCCGTAGTTCTCACTCACGCTAGGGGTCGTGCCAGTATCACAAAATCTTAACATAATTATAATTGTTCGACTGAAACGATGAAATGTTTTAAGTTATAATCCATCAAATCGCCAAAATCTTTCTGCAACATAAATATTACTAAATATAAAAAAAATCGCGCAGACCAACCGGTCTTGTAACTCGTAACAGTTGCGGGCCCGACAGAAGATTGAAAGCCCGGGGGGTACTCACTATGCTGAGGTATACTTGTATGTGCGCGCAGATGCCCCTGTTTTTGGCCACTTTTCTATCTCTGTCTGTAGAATTTTTTTTTATTTTATCTCTTTGTACCTCAATTAAACCTGATAATTATCTGTTTCATCGAAGAAGAAATTTGCCAATGAAAACGTTCCGCCCGGGCTTACCTTACACTTATAGATATTAGATAAATTGTTCAATAATTCTCTCTTGGTCACCCTAAATGTCTCTCTCTCTCTCTCCCTCCCTCCCCCCTCCCTCCCCCCTTGGTTAGACCGCGCGTGATCTGTCACAGGCACGTGTGCGGGAGAGGAAATAGTTCGAACTTCATATTTTGTCGGAGCTTCGCCATACGTCACTACAACGTTTTCAAAAACATTGCATTCGCATTCAGACGGGTTTTCTGAAAACAAAGCCATATACAGATAGCAATTCACTGTGCAAATAGCATACATATATATAAGGGCATTCTTTCAAAGCTTTCAGTACCACCCACACCACCAAGAAATGTTACCAAGTCTCCTATTTTCCAATGACAATAACAAATTTTATTACTTCCAGACACAATAACCTGCATTACACGACCACAACATATCCAATAAAACAGTCCACGCGCGCACAACCCTGACCGATTGACGTTGAGTGTTGGCCAAATATTCTGCACAAGATAAGACAGAATGCCTGGATGACTCATCAAATACTCGTTGCCACCGGTCTCTGTTCTAGGTTGCTCTAGGAGATCATGCATACGTACGTGCGTGCGTTCGTGCATGAATGCATACATAGTTACATAGGTACGCACGCACGCACTCACACACACACACACACACTCACACACACACACACACACACACACACACACACACACACACACACACACACACACACACAAACAAACACACATTGTAAACGTATTCAATATTTACATACCTATTTAGAACCAGTATATAATATTTATTTATAGAAAAACTTGTGATGACAAACGCATCTACACTGGCTCCGTTAAATAAACCGAACAACTTCTGCATTGGGCATTGATTCATTATTGTTGCATGTTGAAAATGCATTGCATTGAACCACATACCATTACTTTGAGTGTTACTGTCGTTCTTGCGATGACTAGTCTGCGTTATAGCCGTGCTGCTAAAACGAGTTGCTTCAATGAGCGTGGCGCCTCTTTGTGAAGAGTAATCACAGTCAGTCGTCTCAAAAGCGAGCGCTTCTTTCTTAATGTCCACATCGGTGTATGTTTCAGTACATACTTTTTCTGTGTCGATTTATTCGTTGTTGCATTGATTCACCAGAATATCGATGTAGAAGCTTTCGGCCAATTCCCGCACGTGCTCTATCTCCTCGTCGCGGTCGACGTCGATGGTGCCACAGTACAGCAGCTTCAGC
>BSQZ01000173.1:60000-147500 GCA_033239005.1 Lamellibrachia satsuma | reverse complement strand
ATACTTGTTAGACTTACTGGTCTGTAATGTCCTGCCTTTTTAATACACTTTTAAATATAGCAGAGGTCTTTCCCTGTTTCTATTCCTTTGGTAATTCACTCACAACAAGCTAACTATTAAATAGCCTAGATAGTGGTATACATACATTATTAGATAATTATTTTAGTAACGTAAGGTGAACACCATCGGGTCCTATTGATTTTCCAACATTAAAATTATTACGTTTTTTCGTAACCATTTAGCCAATTCTTACATGATGTGTCAAGTCTGGTGGAATATGAGGGATGTCACCATCTGGCTCAACAGTAAAAAAAAAACATTTGTATAAAGTATCCTAACATATCTACTTTTTCCTGTCATAATCTGTAAGCCTAGATTTATGACAATTATGATATATGTTCATATCTGAAACATCTTCATTGGTTTTGGATTTATAGTTCATATATTTCCATACTGCTTTACGTTTCGACTTAGCCTTTCAAAATTCCTTATCTATTTATTTATCCTCCTTGTTAGTTTACGGACTTAATATTGTAATATTCAGTATAGTATTTCCCTTATTTTGTCTCCATATATTACCCAATAGTCGATGAGGGATGAATTCATCATGTATTTGTTTTATATATTCAGCAACAATGATCAACACCAACGAATATTTTGCCTGTCGTGGCTGCCACTTGTTATCCAATGCCTCGCACAGGCCCACTTTGTTGAAGCATATGACCAGCACTAATGGCTACGACTCATGTAGTTGGTCGAACATTACTGCAGTTTTGACGGTCCTTTTCAAAACACATCCGATACATCAACAACGACGCTGCCGGGAAGAGCAAGATTGGGTGGGTCAAAGAGACATGGAAGAACCTTTGGTATGATACCCTATATCGACTCGGTTTCTTACTCAACAGACGCCCAGTTGCTCTCCTCACCCGAACACGAAATGGATATGGGTGGTTCAGTAATAACTCCAATCAAACCGTGCTGGCGCCGACATATCACAATTAGTATCGGTCCACATAAAGAGTTCAGAACATATATTAGGCCACAGACCACAATTAGTATCGGTCCACATAAAGAGTCCCTAGTAAAGTGAAGATTGGATGTGGTGACTAATTTCTCCGGAGCGCTTATTTTCACAGGATACGATATAACAGTTAATGTTTTCTATACCACTGCGTTATATATTTCACTTGATAACAATTAATAATAACAATATATATATATACAAGTAAAAAAACATAAATATACACACATGATGAACAATATAGTTACATGTAGTGGACAAATATATATATATATAAATATACATACATGACGTGTAGTAAAAATGTATATAAAATAAGTCAGGATAAAAAATATATTTGTATAAAAATACAAACATCATGAATTAAAAGCATACAATTGATCAATCCAATTTGTTATCAATTGCCTTCGATAGTAAATAAAAGTCTGAAAATAATTCACAAAACGTGTATTGTCGAATTTTTCCAACCGGCATAACAGGCTAAACATTGATCAGTGAATGCGTTTATTGAAGGATTTAACATAACTAGTAGCGAATATATGACTTGCACTACAGCGGGGTGACACGTTGTGTATAATTATAAAACTATTGTTATAAGCATCAGTAATACCTTTCAGACTCCGTTTTTTAAAAGTACACCAAAGATTTGAGGTGTACATTGAACCACACTATGAATTAAATAAAGTTGTTTTAATGGAACTGTTGCATAAGTAAAATTTTCTGGCTAACGCATTTTCCTGTGCATAGATACATCTTTTTCTGCCTGGCAATATCGTCATCATCAGTAAGGTTATTGTTTATAATATGGCCAAGGCATTTACATTTCTCAGTGTAAGGTTTGTTATCAATAACCATACAGAAAGATTTGTTGACATTGTATGTTAGATCAAACGTACTCGGCACAACAATCGGTGAGTTTTCTCAACCCAGCAACACTAGGTGAAAAAACACAAAGGTCATCGGCATACATCATATGATTCATTATGGTTCCTGCATAAAGACAGCCAATTTGTAATCTATTAAAATTTACACTTAAGTCATCCATGTAAACGTTAAAAAGATGTGGAGAAAGGATTCCACCCTGCTTAACACCGTTTGAAACGGTAAAACAATCTGATAAGCTACGACACCATCTGACAGTGAATTTCTGAGTTCTGTACCAGTAATAAAGAATGCGCAAAATAAAAGAAGGACATCCCCGGTCAATTAGTTTGGTGAATAGCTTACTATGATTGATTTTGTCAAAGGCCTTAAAGACATCCAGCATAGTAACATGCATAGATGAGCCATTCGCTATGTAGTGTCGAAAGAGTTCTTTTAATTAAAGATACTGATCGTTCGCGTGTCACTACATTGGCTATTCTGCAGAATGCATCAACATTTCATAATGAATTTTCCAAGAATCCACCCCAGGCGAAATTGTAGAAATGCCCACGGACACCGCCGACACAGAAAAACGTTGTTAGATCTTCGAAAATCTTAGCCAACGCCGCAGCGACCTGCCGTACCTTTGAGTGTTGTCCCTGCCTCCTGGACCTACCAACGCCACTAAATAACCCATACTTTAAAGCAGCTTTATTTTATTTCTGCATATTATGTTACAGAAAATATATTTAATTAACAAATTATCTTTCTTTTCGGGACAAGTGTTGACGGGGAAGCTTTCGTAGACCATTGTGGGGGCATTGAACATAATCCGTTGTGCCATATCTTACATACTCAGAATTATAGAACTGCCAATATTAAATGCTCACTACCAATGTTGATGAAGAATCTGAAGTAACTCAACACTCGCCCTATTATAAGTACCATAGTTTAAATAACATATTCAAAAATAAATTAAATCAATTTAACATTTAAGTATACATTCTCAAAGTAGTTGTGCAAACATGTATTATATCAGCATAATATTACAAAGGATACGCAATAACGGTTTCTAATTCAATGCAATTTGCTTACAAGAAATAGGTTTATCAAATAATTCAGACACATATTTTTTTAACATTTACCAAAATTCAGAAATATTGCTCTGGTTTGGGGTTGCTTTGCAGGAAATGATCATGGGTGTCCTATTTTTGCTTGGAATGTACAACTACGCGGCACGCTAATAAAACACAGTTCTGAGTGACAAGCCACTGCCCCATGTGAACCGGCTCGATTGTGAAACATTCTTGCATGAAAAAGCTCTGTGTTATTTAGCACGTGCACTGACCCGATGGCTTGCGAGTGCCACTGTTTGGGCTGAGTGACGAGCCTGGCCTGAACCCTAGAGAGAACAATTGGCAGCATGTCAATTGCACAGTTGCTGCAGAGCGGCCAAGCTCAATAGTAGCGTTGAAGAAGCAATCACACATGTCTCGGTCTTTGAAATGTCACGCGAGTACTATGCGACGTATTTAAAATGAATATATGAATTTGCAACATTTTTATATTCTACCAATAAACGTAACAGGAAATAATTCTTGCAAGTGACTTTAGTATACACTTAGTATTAGTATACAAATAACTGACACACACATTGAAATAGTAAATAATACATTTCTAGGTTTATTCTTAAACGAAAATCTAGAGCTTTAAATAATTTTATTATTTCATATTATTTCAAACAAAAGTTCAAGAATTATTTAAATGTTTAATAAATTAAAACATTATTTGCCACTACATGTAAACATTAATGTTACATAATTCAAGAATACAACCACACCTAAATTACCGCATAACGGCATGACGTTATAAATGTGAAAGAATCGCCAAACTGCAAAGGAAGGCAGTTAGATTAATCAACTCAAGTAGGTATAACGCACACACAGACGCCGTTTCAAACAGTTAATCATGCTTCAAAGTAAAAGGCAGCCTACACCCACAAGTATGGGGTTGTTATTTTGCAGGGAATAATTATTTGTCTACCATTTTCTCTCTAAATGTGTATATCTAAATGATTATACGGCACGCTGAGAACAAAGCAGTTCTGAGTGACAAGCTACTGGCGCAGGTGCCTGCTGGACTGTGAAACATTATTGCATGACACAGCTCGGCAACGTTAGCTATTAACTATTAACTGACTAATTTGTACGCTGTGGATATTATGTGACGCATGATGTATGATATATTATGAGTTAAAACATCTATGCATCTATATATATATATATATATATATATATATATATATATATATATATATATATATATATATATATATATATATATATATATATATATCATTTTAAATACCGTATAATTGATGACGCACATTAAAATAATATACTAATTATATTGAACTTTTTTCACATTAAAATATAGTTTTAAAATGACAAAACGGTAAAACTATCGTAGCAACCTATTATAGTGTCACTGTTCATAAAATAGTTTGAATATGTGGGTTTTAGTGTTTGCTTAAACTTCTTCTAAAATTGCTATTAAAGTCAAAATAATAACCCCGTTAGGGGTTTTGTCCGTCAAGGGTTTGTCCTCGAGGGGTATGTCCATGAGGGTATTTTTCCACATGGGTTAAGTTGTGAGGGATCATGTCTGTGAGGAGTTTTGTCCATGGGGGTTATGTCCGTAACCCTGGGACGACCCTCCGCGCGTCACATCTATGTAGCAGTGCAACCTCGTCGGCGAGACCGTTGAACAGCGGGATCTCGTACCTGACATACGGGGTTAGTAGAACGGTTGAACAATGGTGACTCGTATGTGACATACTGTACTGAGAGATCGGTTGAACAGCGGGATCTCGTACCTGACATACGGGGCTAGTAGAACGGTTGAACAATGGTAACACGTATGTGACATACTGTACTGAGTGACCTGTTGAACAGCGGTGTTTCATACGTGACGTACCGGACTGAAAACAAAATTTATCGGAATCATGTGATCCGGACTGGAAGACAGGTTGAACAGAGGGGTTTCACGTGTGACGTACGGTACTAGGAGACCGATTGAACAGCGATAACTCGTACGTGGCATACGCGACTGCGGCGAACAGTGCTTGGAGAGCTTTGAACCTGCCGAGATACGTACGCAATCTCTACAAAGCGCATTTCAATGGTCATTTAAAATTGTGAATGATTCTCATTAATAATTTAATAGTGGAATTCAGATGCTCGTGCTAAGCAGTTAATTCTTAAATCTTCGAGGCAAGTGCTGTCAAAGCCGCCAGGCGAGTGCTGTCAAAGCCACCAGGCGAGTGCTGTCAAAGCCGCCAGGCGAGTGCTGTCAAAGATACGTGGCCATATACATAAGTTGTTGTCTTCATTAGGGTGTGTTCGTGACGCCGTACAGGTCAACACCTTACTCGCAACTTGAAGGGGAATATCGGACACAACAAACCCAACACATCACGAAATAAAATGTGAATTTGAGATGTTAGTTTTGTTTGAGCTTTAATTTTACCAAATATATCATAATGTCGGCTGACAATGTAGTGGAATTAATCCTAATTGTGAGGATGTATTGTATCATTAAAACTTTGCATCTCTTTTCTCCTAAGCTAGCACTGAATTGATCGGTACTTTTCTTTATTTAGCGCCACCTCAACGCAGCACCTGGATATAACACATATATACACATTTGGGGTTGCAGCGGCAGGGTCATGCCAAACGTAAATAGGTACAAAGGTACGACTGACGTTAATGGTACAATGGTATGCATGACTGGTTTCGACAGAGACTCCCACGGTAACAGCACTACTGGCACATACATGAGCACTTAACTGTGACAAGCGTATGACATTTCTCAAAGTCACATTAGGCCAAAGCAGAGTCGACGTTCATACGGTAGTAGACACTGTAACAGCGGGATCGTGACTCGGTGAGTGTATTCTGTATATGTATGTATATGTATGTATGGAGTGAGCCATCGATCGACGGATCTCGTCCCGAGTCAGTTGTGCTTTCTCTGGTGACTGTGCAAGCCGATGCGCGACGCGCATTGACGTCCACAGATAATACAGTCATAGGCGGTTGCAGGTCCCTGCGGAGGTTGACCATTCTTCCGCTGCGTTCTCCGTTCTTGGATTATTTGTAGTCGTTTCTGCTCGAAGTCCTGTAAACCAGTGTGTCAGGTGTGACGCCAGAGAGGGCGATTTGTTGCTGTCGCTTCCCATGTGTTAAGAAGGATGGAACAGGACTTCAGCGTTGATTTTATAACGTCTTTGTGTCTTTTTTTTGGCCGCCCCTTGTTCGGCAACCGGTTTTCAGTTGGCCATAGAACAGCGCCTTGGGTATGCGGTCATCATTCATACGGACCAGGTGACCAGACCAACGAAGTTGTGCTCGTTTGATGTGGAACTCGATTTCCCATGTTCCGCATAGTTCTAGTACCATATCTTGCCATTTGTCGTAAGCAGCGCATGTGAAACTGATCTAGTCGTCATATATTTCGTTGGTGTGGGGTCCATGCCTCACATCCATAGAGCAGGGTTGTAAGTACGACGGCACAATACACGTTGATTTACGTGCTCAGGCACACGCAACGTTCATTCCAGAGGCGCTTGGTTAGTCTGCCAAAAGAAGCACTTGCTTTTCCAAGACGGGCAGAGAAGTCATCATCAATCATTGCATTTTCGGAAAACTCATATATAGTATAATTATAGAGAACAGGTGTTCCTGTTTTGATATGTAAACTTAAGCTCAGAGAATTGATCAGTACCTTTATTTTGCCGGATGGCTAAGAAACCTCAAATCCAAAATACACAGCAGACCAATTCAATGACTATGTAACGTTAAATCTCATGACGACTATTGACCCAACTAAATTTGTAAAAAAATCAATGATTTTTCTGTCGACCCACTGAAACTGATGAAATTGTAACATTACTATTCAATATTAAATCCAACACGTATAGTGGTTTCGACAATATTGACTTATAGATCATCAGAGAAATAAGCTCACAAGTAGCTCTCCCCCAACGCATATTTTTAATAGTTCGTTTTCTTCTGGTGTGGTGCCACATAAACTAAACATAACACAAGTCATGACCCACATATGTTCGGTAATTATAGACAAATATCAGCTTTGTCGTCTTTATCAAAGATACTGGACCGTCTTATGTATAATCAACCCGAACCCTATCTCAAGCAGTCTCATATTATAAAAATTATAAAATAACAAAAGGAATTGAAAATAAAGCATTTAACATAAGTGTATTTGTTGATATATCTAAAGCCTTTGAATGTTTGACGTATCTAAAGCGACTGCGAGAACGGTTGTACAGCGGGACTCGTACGTGACATACAGGGCTGGGAGGACGGGAACCTGAAAGGAATCGTACGTGACATACAGGGCTGGGAGGACGGGAACCTGAAAGGAATCGTACGCGACATACAGGGCTGGGAGGACGGGAACCTGAAAGGAATCGATGACACGTCAATGATCATTTACAATTGTAAATGACTCTCATACATAAATAATGGAATAGTGGAATGCGGATAGTTGTTCTACGCAGTTAGTTCTGAAATCTGCCATGCCAGTGCAATCAAATCCACAATATATTATTGCAAAAGCTTAGCTGATATGGTATCAAAAGGGCATATACTTTCCTGGTTTAAGCATTACTTAGATAATAGATCACAATACGTCTGATATAGCAGCGTATATTCTAAACATATGACAATGAGGTGTGGCGTTCCACAAGGCTCCATATTTTTACTTTATATTGATGACTTATGCAACACATCAACAATGATAGACTTCTGCTTGTTTGCAGATGACACAGGGAAATATAACCCCCATCCCAGTAGCGTTTTCCTAGGTTGTTATTGGGTGTGCATAAAGGGATGTCCACAACACCACCCCTAAGAGCACGTGCTACCGCTTCCATTGGACGCGTGATGAAGTCATCGCTTTTTGGAGCACGTGACTTGCGGTACCACCACCGCAGCAGCAACAGTCGTTCTATCAATTGTTGTAGGTGTCGTGTGCAAAATGAGTCCTCATCCCCGCCGCATTATGTGCAGCTCTCATTGGGCGTGCATAAACAGATGTCCACCCCACCTCCACCTCCTTTCCTCGGTCACGATTGGGTAATTACATGTCGCTGGCAGTCATAGGTTGAACGCACCGAGTCGCCATCCCTACTATATCTTTCGAAACTCTCATTGGACGTGCATACATTACTACAAACCACCCCACCGTTACCAGCATACGTGTCGTGGTTCTGATTGGATATGTCTCTGCAAATCGTTTGGCTGATTTTCACCGGCTAATCGTAGCGTCGACGTATGTGTAGCGCCCCATAAAAACTCATTGTATCATTTAACACGGCACATCGTGTTAGGTGACCCAGCAATATAGACCAGCTTCAACGACAACCATGGCCCAGGCGCAAGTTGAACAGAAGGCGGAGATGGACTTGGCGAATCTAGGAAATCCGGAGATAAGAAATTGTTTATATTCTATTTCTGATCCAGTCGTTGTTAAGGCAATCAGGTTTAACCGTGGCATAACTTACTCTGGCTGTTGCATCTGTCGAAAGCGGTTGACTGCCGACGTTGACGGAAAGTATGTGTGTCCTTTGCACAAATTTAAGAAAACCCGACTCCTTGTTATATGCTCCGTGTTTTGCTACATGACATCGAGTCAGATGCCAATTTGTGGCGTGCCTGTTTCCACGACTTGATCTCACAACTGATAGGTTTGAATGCTCTGGACTACGATTCCCTGCCAAAGGAAGACGCTAAATATCATGCGTTAGACGATTTTCGAGGCGGCATCATGCGAGCGACCATCCAAAAATCAGTGTCTGCAAGTTACACCAACTTCGTCATGACAGACGGTGACGTGCTGTTTACTCAGAAAGACATGGAAACTGCTGCGGAAATGACACGACATTCGTTCTTGGCGGGGGCAGCTCCGATCAGAAAGACATGGCAGCGGCTGCGGAAACGACAGACGACATCAAGACAGTCGTTCCTGGTGAGGGCAGCTCCGACTGACCGACTGGCTTTTCAGCGAGAGCCGAACAGCGGCACAGAGTAATATTGTATAATAGAATAGAACATGTAGCATTATTTACTTTATTGTTTTTTGTTTGCTATGTAGAAAAACGAGGATATCATCGATGTGACCTCGGAGGAGGAGGAGGAGGAGGAGGAGGAGGAGGAGGAGGAGGAGGAGGAGGAAATAACCTAGGACGAACTCATAAAACAAATTGACGAATTCATAGTGCCGAAACAAAACATATCAGTGCTTTACAAAAAATGTCTTCGTGATGAATTGAAATGATTTCAAAAACAACAACAACAACAACAAAACCTCATTTTCCGTGTCAGTGCCGTGAAATGTGGAAATTGTGGAAGTGTTTACACTGTCCTCTAAACAGAGATGTTTTGATCGGGAAACAAACGACCGTGACCGTACGTACTCTGACAGACATAGCACGAGCCAATAATGACAACAGACCTTGAACCATAGGTCTAGTTGTGTCTGTTGGAGGAAGTCATGTATCCGACGTCCGATTCGCGGCAACTTGAGCGTATTCAAGAATGGCTGGACTGCGACTTGACTGGAGGCTAAGAAGATTATTTGATGATATTCTATTTGATGACGACGCCCCCTTCTTGCTGGTCCGCATCCACCCTCTTGCCTTCTCTTCTACCGTCATACACCTCGTCGCCGAGCAACGGCGTTGCAGTAACGAACTCGGCACTTCCTGCCTACACCGAGTTGACCAATGTTGTCATCCCGGAAGACGTGGACCACTGCTGCCACCACACGCATAGTTCCAGCGATCAGGAACTCGATGACTCGTTGAAAGACGTATTTGTTCAATACATTATCCCGACCCTTTGCAAGATGTTCAACCTCCACTTGGCGAAGCGAAATGCCTCAAACCGTCCTTGCCGAGTTCGACCGGGCAACATCCAGTCCTGGTGTAGCTCCGTATTACAACGCAGACTATCACCTTTACTAAATGAATGAATTACTTGCTGGGCGATTGCACGATCATAGCTGTAGAAATGAACAAACATGCTGAATTGACGACAGCGGTGTGCACCTCCTGAATGCAATAATCGTATTTAGATCATATAACATGATGTATTATTTTAATTAGGCTTTATCGGTACCACTTATAACGGTTCGAGCTTTGGACTTATTATTATTATTATTATTATTACATTGTATCTTTCGGACACGAGTAGTTTGTTATTAAGCGCCATGAGTACGTGTCATTTGACATAAGTACACCTGAATACAATAATCTGTTATACGATCATATAATATGATGTGTTATTTAGTTAGGATGTATCGGTACCGCTTATAACGCTATTTTCGGACATATGATACATTGTATTTTTTCGGCTTTGGTTATAAAGAACCAACAGTAGGTATTACGTGATCGTATTATGTGTTGGACTACCTACGAATACAAGTTATAAAGAACCGGTGATGTCGAACTATAATCATTTCGTGTTTCGGACTTGTAATAAGCTGTTGTGTGTACAGATAAGTTTTAACCTTAGGTGTGTACCGTGTTAATGAATAGACATCATCATCATTCGAGGTATTAATTTGATATTAACAAACCCGTAAGCCCCTCTTTCATCGTTCGAGTCTCGTAAGCTCGCGACCTCTGGCGCGCGAGAAATCCTCACAAGTCAGTTCATTGTATTCCGTACTATTGTATACACTTGCGTCATTTCGTTGGACAGAGCCTCTGGAGCGGTGTTAACTCACCCGTAAGCTCGGGGCCGCTGGCATGGTATTGACAAACCCGTAAACCACTCTTTCATCGTTCGGGCCTCTGGAGCTGTGTTAACTCACCCGTAAGCTCGGGGCCGCTGGCATGGTATTACCAAACCCGTAAACCACTCTTTCATCGGTCGGGCCTCTGGCGCGGTGTTGACTTACCCGTAATAAGCTCGTGACTGCTGGCGTGGTATTGACAAACCCCCAAGCCATTACGTCACCCTATTATCGCTTGTTGTATTTGTTTTGCTTTCCTACTCACACGCGCACGCTCGCAAACATGAACTCGTCCAGATGATCTCCTATCTAATAAGAGGCAGCCGTCTACCCTACACGCACGCGCGCTCACACGCCGTGCTATCACTTCCGGTCTCGTAACCAGACCTGAAAATGGTTCGATCAGCGGTCTCGATAATGAACCAGAAGTGAAATGCATGATGGGAAACATGGCAATAACCAGTCGCAAAGCAACCAGTGGTCTCGACCGGAAGCGAAGTACATACACCAGATAGCGAGTCAACGGTCGCGAAACTAGGTCAGTATATAATAGTATAGGTGCGCAGTTGGTCTCGGAGGAAAATAACCAATTAGCAGTCGTGAAAGTGAACCGGTAGATACAAAATGGCGGACTTGCGGTTCTGGTCACGTGATTTTCAGGTCCGGTCACCTGCTTTCACGTGATTGGACATATATGTTCAAGTGACCGGAAACAAAATGTCCGACCATGGGTCCTCTGTCAACAGAGGTGAACCGGACATGGTGAAATAACCGATCAACAGTCGTCAAAATGAACCGGAAGTGCAGGTCAGGATACAAAATGGCGGACTTCATGTTCCGGTCACGTGACTTTACCTGATTGGTCAATTCCGGAAACAAAAACGGTCACTATCGAGTACAACCGTACACGCAGGCGTTCAACATAATTATTTTATATTTATAAATAAACACACATTGTGTTACTTTGGTATTCCTTTGTTACGTTTGCTTTGAAGTATTATATGTGAAGGAGTGGAGCGATCGGTCGTGTATGTGCGGAACAATCAGGCTGTATAACAATCTCAGTCTTTGGTGTATTATATGTGAAGGAGTGGAGCGATCGGTCGTGCATGTGCGGAACAATCGGGCTGTATAACAATCTCAGTCTTTGATGTATTATATGTGAAGGAGTGAAGGGATCGGTTGTGTATGTGCGGAACAATCGGGCTGTATAACAGTCTCAGTCTTTGGTGTATTATATGTGAAGGAGTGGAGCGATCGGTCGTGTATGTGCGGAACAATCGGGCTGTATAACAGTCTCAGTCTTTGGTGTATTATATGTGAAGGAGTGGAGCGATCGGTTGTGTATGTGCGGAACAATCGGGCTGTATAACAGTCTCAGTCTTTGGTGTATTATATGTGAAGGAGTGGAGCGATCGGTCGTGTATGTGCGGAACAATCGGGCTGTATAACAGTCTCAGTCTTTGGTGTATTATATGTGAACGAGTGGAGCGATCGGTCGTGTATGTGCGGAACAATCGGGCAGTATAACCATCTCAGTCTTTGATGTATTATATGTGAAGGAGTGGAGCGATCGGTCGTTTATGTGCGGAACAATCGGGCTATATAACAATCTCAGTCTTTGATATATTATATGTGAAGGAGTGGAGCGATCGGTCGTGTATATGCGGAACAATCGGGCTGTATAACAATCTCAGTCTTTGGTGTATTATATGTGAAGGAGTGGAGCGATCGGTCGTGTATGTGCGGAACAATCGGGCTGTATAACAATCTCAGTCTTTGGTGTATTATATGTGAAGGAGTGGAGCGATCCGTCGTGTATGTGCGGAACAATGGGGCTGTATAATAATCTCAGTCTTTGGTGTATTATATGTGAAGGAATGGAGCGATCGGTCGTGTATGTGCGGAACAATCGGGCTGTATAACAATCTCAGTCTTTGGTGTATTATATGTGAAGGAGTGGAGCGATCGGTCGTGCATGTGCGGAGTAATCGGGCTGTATAACAATCTCAGTCTTTGGCGCTTTATATGTGAAGGAGTGGAGCGATCGGTCGTGTATGTGCGGAACAATCGGGCTGTATAACAATCTCAGTCTTTGGTGTATTATATGTGAAGGAGTGGAGCGATCGGTCGTGCATGTGCGGAACAATCGGGCTGTATAACAATCTCAGTCTTTGGCGCTTTATATGTGAAGGAGTGGAGCGATCGGTCGTGTATGTGCGGAACAATCGGGCGGTATAACAATCTCAGTCTTTGGTGTATTATATGTGAAGGAGTGGAGCGATCGGTCGTGTATGTGCGGAACAATCGGGCTGTATAACAATTTCAGTCTTTGGTGTATTATATGTGAAGGAGTGGAGCGATCGGTCGTGTATGTGCGGAACAATCGGACTGTTTAACAATCTCAGTCTTTGATGTATTATATGTGAAGGAGTGGAGCGATCGGTCGTGTATGTGCGGAACAATCGGGCTGTTTAACAATCTCAGTATTTGGTGTATTATATGTGAAGGAGTGTAGCGATCGGTCGTGTATGTGCGGAACAATCGAGCTGTATAACAATCTCAGTCTTTGATGTATTATATGTGAAGGAGTGGAGCGATCGGTCGTGTATGTGCGGAACAATCGGGCTGTAGAACAATATCAGTCTTTGGTGTATTATATGTGAAGGAGTGGAGCGATCGGTCGTGTATGTGCGGAACAAGCGGGCTGTATAACAATCTCAATCTTTGGTGTATTATATGTGAACGAGTGGAGCGATCGGTCGTGTATGTGCGGAACAATCGGGCTGTATAACAATCTCAATCTTTGGTGTATTATATGTGAACGAGTGGAGCGATCGGTCGTGTATGTGCGGAACAATCGGGCTGTAGAACAATATCAGTCTTTGGTGTATTATATGTGAAGGAGTGGAGCGATCGGTCGTGTATGTGCGGAACAATCGGGCTGTATAACAATCTCAATCTTTGGTGTATTATATGTGAACGAGTGGAGCGATCGGTCGTGTATGTGCGGAACAATCGGGCAGTATAACAATCTCAGTCTTTGATGTATTATATGTGAAGGAGTGGAGCGATCGGTCGTGTATGTGCGGAACAATCGGGCTGTATAACAATATCAGTCTTTGATGTATTATATGTGAAGGAGTGGAGCGATCGGTCGTGTATGTGCGGAACAATCGGGCTGTATAACAACATCATTATTGGTGTATTATATGGGAACGAGTGGAGCGATCGGTCGTGTATGTGCGGAACAATCGGGCAGTATAACAATCTAAGTCTTTGGTGTATTATATGTGAAGGAGTGAAGCGATCGGTCGTGTATGTGCGGAATAATCGGGCTGTATAACAATCTCAGTCTTTGGTGTATTATATGTGAAGGAGTGGAGCGATCGGTCGTGCATGTGCGGAACAATCGAGCTGTATAACAATCTCAGTCTTTGGCGCTTTATATGTGAAGGAGTGGAGCGATCGGTCGTGTATGTGCGGAACAATCGGGCTGTATAACAATCTCAGTCTTTGGTATATTATATGTGAAGGAGTGGAGCGATCGGTCGTGTATGTGCGGAACAATCGGGCTGTATAACAATGTCAGTCTTTGGTGTATTATATGTGAACGAGTGGAGCGATCGGTCGTGTATGTGCGGAACAATCGGGCAGTATAACAATATCAGTCTTTGGTGTATTATATGTGAAGGAGTGGAGCGATCGGTCGTGTATGTGCGGAACAATCGGGCTGTATAACAATCTCAATCTTTGGTGTATTATATGTGAACGAGTGGAGCGATCGGTCGTGTATGTGCGGAACAATCGGGCTGTATAACAATCTCAATCTTTGGTGTATTATGTGTAAACGAGTGGAGCGATCGGTCGTGTATGTGCGGAACAATCGGGCTGTAGAACAATCTCAGTCTTTGGTGTATTATATGTGAAGGAGTGGAGCGATCGGTCGTGTATGTGCGGAAAAATCGGGCTGTATAACAATCTCAATCTTTGGTGTATTATATGTGAACGAGTGGAGCGATCGGTCGTGTATGTGCGGAACAATCGGGCAGTATAACAATCTCAGTCTTTGGTATATTATATGTGAAGAAGTGGAGCGATCGGTTGTGTATGTGCGGAACAATCGGGCTGTATAACAGTCTCAGTCTTTGGTGTATTATATGTGAAGGAGTGGAGCGATCGGTCGTGTATGTGCGGAACAATCGGGCTGTATAACAATCTCAGTCTTTGGTGTATTATATGTGAACGAGTGGAGCGATCGGTCGTGTATGTGCGGAACAATCGGGCAGTATAACCATCTCAGTCTTTGATGTATTATATGTGAAGGAGTGGAGCGATCGGTCGTTTATGTGCGGAACAATCGGGCTGTATAACAATCTCAGTCTTTGATATATTATATGTGAAGGAGTGGAGCGATCGGTCGTGTATATGCGGAACAATCGGGCTGTATAACAATCTCAGTCTTTGGTGTATTATATGTGAAGGAGTGGAGCGATCGGTCGTGTATGTGCGGAACAATCGGGCTGTATAACAATCTCAGTCTTTGGTGTATTATATGTGAAGGAGTGGAGCGATCGGTCGTGTATGTGCGGAACAATCGGGCTGTATAACAATCTCAGTCTTTGGTGTATTATATGTGAAGGAATGGAGCGATCGGTCGTGTATGTTCCGAACAATCGGGCTGTATAACAATCTCAGTCTTTGGTGTATTATATGTGAAGGAGTGGAGCGATCGGTCGTGCATGTGCGGAGCAATCGGGCTGTATAACAATCTCAGTCTTTGGCGCTTTATATGTGAAGGAGTGGAGCGATCGGTCGTGTATGTGCGGAACAATCGGGCTGTATAACAATCTCAGTCTTTGGTGTATTATATGTGAAGGAGTGGAGCGAACGGTCGTGTATGTGCGGAACAATCGGGCAGTATAACAATCTCAGTCTTTGGTGTATTATATGTGAAGAAGTGGAGCGATCGGTCGTGTATGTGCGGAACAATCGGGCTGTTTAACAATCTCAATCTTTGGTGTATTATATGTGAAGAGTGTAGCGATCGGTCGTGTATGTGCGGAACAATCGGGCAGTATAACAATCTCAGTCTTTGATGTATTATATGTGAATGAGTGGAGCGATCGGTCGTGTATGTGCGGAACAATCGGGCTGTATAACAATCTCAGTCTTTGGTGTATTATATGTGAACGAGTGGAGCGATCGGTCGTGTATGTGGGGAACAATCGGGCTGTATAACAATCTCAGTCTTTGGTGTATTATATGTGAAGGAGTGGAGCGATCGGTCTTGTATGAGCGGAACAATCGGGCTGTATAACAATCTCAGTCCTTGGTGTATTATATGTGAAGGAGTGGAGCGATCGGTCGTGTATGTGCGGAACAATCGGGCTGTATAACAATCTCAGTCTTTGGTGTATTATATGTGAAGTCAATTCATAGTGTCCATCACAAAATATTCTCTTCATTTACATATATTTGAAGTGACTAATAAAAAGGTGGGTCTTTAAAGACTTCCTAAACATTTTTAGCGTCTTGGAATTACGAATGTCTGCGGGCAATGAATTCCAAAGTCGAGGCGAATGTCACCCGCATATTTGTGGTAGTGTACTGCATGTCTTCTGAATATGCGCTGCATTGGTGTGGTGTACAGGGTAAACATATCTGGCCCAAGGACCGAGCCCTGTGGTACACCACACTGTAGAGGAATATGCTCTGATGTTGTTGAATCAATCTGGACTCGATAGGTGCGGTCTTCCATGTATGTCCGGAACCAAGCTAGTGCCGTTCCACGCACACCGTATTCATCTTGCAGAAGTTTCAACATTTGTGCATGGTCGATAATGTGGAATGCTGCTGATAAATCTAGCATAACAAACAGCATGGCATGGTTCCTGTGAAGAGCTCATGCGATGTCATGTTTTACCCTCAACAGGGCTGTCGCGGTACTGTGCAGCGTCTTGTTTGTAGACTGGTATTCTTCGTGCAGTCCATTCATAGTTAGGTGTTCTGTTATTAGATGGACTGCAACTATCTTTAACACTTTGCCGATGAACGCTATGATGGAGACTGGTCTGTAGTTTTTTTAGCAGATCTTTATTTATCGGTTCACTTTTCAGCAGTGGTTTCACAACTGCAGTTCGCAACGTGTTAGGAAATATTCCTTGTTCGAAGCGGTTATTTACTATGGCCACCACATAGGGAATGTGGATATGCTCTGTTCTCTTCAGGAGTTTAATTGGGCAGGGATCCAGACTGCATGTCTTTGAGGGGCACAGTTTGACGGTGTTCCTCAGTTCCTCGTCAGTCGTAGGTAGTCGTCGATTTAGTTGGTATAATACTGGTTGGCTGCTAACATCGACGACGTAACATTCTTTATCACTTATCAGCTTCTTCTGGATCTGCACTCTGATTCCTTGTGTTTTTTTAGCGAAGTAAGTGGCAAAGTCACTGCACCAGTTTCTCAGTGCTTGATGATTGTGGTCGACTAGTGCTCGGTGGCTTTAGCAGGGTGTTGACCACACGAAAGCATGTCCGCTGTTCGGTGCTGTACATAAATTTGTCGATGGATCTCGAGCTTCGTTTTCCTCCACCTCTTCTCATTTGAACGTCTCAATGCTCTGGCATTGTGTATGTCATCATTGTACCAGGGTTCCTTGCGTCGGGACGTTTTCATTCTTGCCGTGACAGGGGCATGCACGTCAACGGTTGATATGACCACATGCTCGTACTGGTCAACCACTGCACTCACACCCATATTAATACCAACAGAAGCGAGATGTTCCAATAGATCAGCCTCAAATCGGTCATGAATTATTCCACGGATATCGCGCAGATGCCCATAGTACGAGCAGACACTGGGTTTGCTGAAGACAGAAGAAAAACAACACTGTAATGATCTGATATGCTGCTGGGGTATGCCATTGTAGATGATACGATGGAACTAGGTGAACGTGTTATCACCAAGTCCAACCTGTGCCACCGGATGTGTGTTGATTCTGTAACATGTTGTTGTAGATTATTTTCAGCTAAAATTTCATTCAATAATTTTACACCAGGTGCAGAACCAAGTTCACAGTGAAGTTTAAAGTCACCGACAATAAAAATGTCTTGCTGTGTCATGGCTTATTCATCATCTCATTCACATGTGTCGCGAACTCATCGAGGAACGGTTGTACATTTGTTGTCGGCGGAGGATAAATGTCGACAACACGCATAGGTCTCAATGTTTGTGCTGATTTAACGTCCACAGGTTCAAAGGTCTTATGTCGCTTAGTTGTCGTCTTTCGCAATTTATATTCTGACTTGTATAGTATTCCAACGCCGCCTCCGCCCTTAGCTGAACGACATTCTCCTATATAGCTGTAACCTGAATAGGCACGTAGTAGTCTGGACTTTTGTGTTTTGTATTTATTTTCTCATAGACTGTAAGTGCACTGCGTTGCACCTTGTCAGTTCTTGGGCAAACTTAAGACAATGAATATGTATGGTTGTGACCGTTGCAAAGAAGCCTAACGTGACAATGTGTTTTGTGTTGTTTTGACAGAGCTCTCGCGTCATCGGAATCTACAGCCCTGGAACTTTGAAGATCACAACACAAGCATGGCGTTTTGTACAGCTGCGTGGATGAAAACTGTTTTCATAGTAATCGTTGGCATTGTTGTGTTACTGTTACTGCGAAATATAATATTCGCTAAAGTGACGGAGCCACAGTGTCGATGTGAAGTGGTCAGCCAGCCTATTGTACATAAGAGAGAAGAGATCAGCAAAAAAATTAAACACCAACTCGAGGTAGTGGCCGTTGAGTTGTCCAAGGCGGCCTCATTCATTGTTGACACAAGTGAGGCACGCAGACACACGCGGACATCTTTACGCCTCGTGCTAGAAATGATTCAGCGGTTGGGCATAACCAAGCCAGACGTCAAAGTAAACGTAACTGGGACACGAGTGGCGGAAGACCGAAAGGGGGCGCTCTTTGACGTGTGCCCCGAGGTGTATATAAGCGACCAGAAGATCAGCTATCCGACTCAAGAGAACAACCGTGTGTTAGCGGATTGCAAGAACGCTCGACCGTTTCCAGATATATTATCTGTCCTCTTGAATGGATTTGACTACGCCAATGCAGACGCGATCCTCGTGGTTCTACGTGAGATTTACGCCTCTTATCCCAAACTGACAGTTCACGTAGCCGTGCATGAGAAACTGACGATTCCAAACGACCTCACGTTGAACGTCCTGCAGCACGTGCTCGCGACAAAGGCGGCGACTAATGACATTTGGAATACACTGGTAGACAAGGTGACGACTGATTTCGTGTTGGTTGGAAGACGAATTGAGCGATTCTTGTGGCACGCCAATATAGAGTTAGAAAGACTGGTCCGAGTTGTGTCCGAACTTGGTGTCGATGCTGCGGGTGGTGCAAGCCGGACACCTGACGGACACTGGTCATTGGGATGTCAACAGACACGACTCGGTTTCTACAAACTCACGTATTTGGCTGGCTATTACAGGTCAAGTAAGTCGTGTGCGTTCTGCGATTACTTATCGTCGCCTTTCGTCAGCAAGTTATCTATGTTGCGAGCCGTCAAGTTTAGGATGGCGTCACCAGACGTAGTATTTCATGATTATTTCATTCGTTTGAAGAAACTGGGAAAGCTGGCGATGTCGTGTCCAGATGTTATGTTCTACATGCAGGCGAACAACATCAGCGAGTTAACGCGACATAAACAATGGATACAGATGGCACAGAGCCAAGCGCTAAATGTTGTTCAATTCGCCGAAGGTAAACAACTGTCGTTCTCGTGCTCTGAAGCTAAAACTACGTGCGGCTGGCGAAAGGGTATCAGCGTACCGATCTGCTGCATGAATATTCTAATCAAGCAGATTCAAGATTTGTTTGATATCTGCGACAAACTGGGCATTTTCTGTCGCGCCAACTGCGGCACAGTTTTGGGAGCGGTTAAATTCAACGGTGTTCTTCCCCAAGAGCTCGACGCAGATATATCATACACACCAATTAAAGAGGCAAACTTCTGGGAGCGTCAAGAAGAGTTCACCAAACTCGGGTACACAATATCTAAAAAGTTCCCAGGGAAATGTCCGAAATTCGATCAAAACAACGCTAGATGCCTACAATTCGCCGTTTGAACACGAGAATGGAAGATTGATGTTTGGGACAACACGCCTAAGAATATTACTAATTGGTTGCGGGACCACCAGCTTAAACCGACGAAGGTGCAAATAGGCGGTCGATGGTTCAACTCGCTCAATAACCCAGGTCTCTACGTGCGTAATCACTTTGGCTTTGAGATCCTAAAACACGTCAAACACCCAGTTATGACAGGTGTATCTATTTCGAAAAAATTGCCCAGTGGTCGGTTCATAAAGTGTCCGCATCTTGGGTCAATCAACTGTCTGGATAAGTATGACCCCGACGGGAATATTGATATAATTTACAATTAAATGTGCTTATGAAGGCAGCTAACATAAATGACGATGTAAGTTAGCTATTGTAATTGTATAATGTGTTTGGTTTGGAGCTTTCATAGACGATTGCGTATGTAATGAAATCAAACCTGGGATCTATTAATTTTTATCGATTCAATCCCGATTTACATGTATTTATCGACGATAAATTCAAATTCAATTCAATCTTCAATTGAATGCATATTTAATAAATTCAAATGACATTCATAGATTAGCAATATTACTTAGTTAACACCATAATGCATTGGGGAATATTGTAATAGTAAAACTGTCTAGCAGCAGAAATATAATATTATTAACATAAGTTAATATACGCATTACATATCAAATCAAACTCACTAGATAGCAGACCAACGACAAAACAAACACAAAAGCAACATTTGCAAACACTTGATATGCAATTCACAGTATAGCGCAAACACTGCCCTGCAAAAATTAAGCGCACTATCTATCAACCACCTGTCTTCAGTACAATAATTATTTTATTTCATTGATTTGTTCAAGCTATCCTAAAGTTATAGATAATACCATATTATTTCCGTATTACATATATTATTGCAAGCTTACAAAATGTTTATTCGCATCTTATTCCAACTGCTTATACATGTATAAATAAAAATGTACCGCTTTATACGAATAAATACAATTCAGTTCAACTAACTTTGCACACTTCAATTCTAATTCAATATGTTCGGAATTTTTTTTCAATAAAAATTCACACAATGTTTTGACCAATTCAAAATCAATTCAGAATTTACCCCTTGTCTGAGTGAGTTGTTATTGGATGATTCTCTGTAATGTTATATATTTCAATATATATTTCACGTGCCTTTTATAAATCCATACCTGATAACTGAACACAATTTAACACCGTTAAATAATTTTCTGTTTAGGTTGACCTTAAAACTCCAACCTCAACTGGTTTAGTATATCACAAATACGGTTCGTTGATGTCCAGATATGTAGTGTGTGAATAGTCTAGGTAACAATTTAATAAAGAATTGCTTATTTTTGTTCAAATCATCGAAAGAATTTATTTCAATCGTTAGATCTGGTAAGGATCAGTGGATTCTGGTATACACCGTACGAGCCAATGCCGGTCATGGGCGTGACATCCATCCTCTTGCCTGACAGAGTTGCAACATTTCACCAAGGGTAACATTCGTGAATTTTCAGCGTTTCCATCTTCACTTTAATTAATGTTTGACCAAACATTAAGCACTTTTTTAGTTGATATAGTTATCTCACACAAAAACTACATGCAAAAGTTGCACAAACAAGCCAGCATGTTGCAGTGGATACTGGGTAGGGTTAATTTTACAAAATTAATTTGAAATGAGACTAACGACAGAAATCTAACTGAGGAGTGACCTTTAATGGAATTGACACATGGCTGTCGATATCGATGATGAACGCCAGTGAATAATAAAGGTATCAAATAAATGTTCGTGTGGACAAGATACACACGTCGTTGTAAGGGCTTTTGTGCCGTATACATAGAGGAGTACATTTGTTTGCTCATATTTCTGCCATTTTACTTACTCTAGAGTGCAAGAGCACTGGATTATATCATGTATGTTAGTATACAAACGTAAACAATGAATATTTTACTTACTAGTTGTACCCAGTTCAGTAAGTTGATGTGTGCGATTAGTATTAAATTTAGTGGTTCACTGAATTTGTGTATATGATGTGTAATTAGTATTACAGTTTAGTGGTTCATGGTATTTGTGCATGTGATGTGTAAGTATTATTAGAGTTTAGTGGTTAACGGTATTTGAGTGTATGATGTTTAAGTAGTATTATAATTTAGTGGTTCACGGTATTTTTGCCATATCTGATGTCACGACTTTCTGTAATATGAAATCTAGCTACTTTTTATTATATCATTCAGAGCCACTACCAGAAGGGGCTGGATGAGAAACTACTAAACACAGTTTCCTTGGAAAAGGATGTGTTGAATAATATAAAGAATGCGTGTAGCCCTTTTATAGTCAAAGACGTGTTAGTTTATTTTTATGCAAAGATACTTCAATTGCAATTGAACTGTACACATTGTCGTACGAATAAATATATATGTTTTACTATTACTACACTACATCGCCTCTAGTTTGCAATAATGCCAATACAAAGTTAAGGTGATTAGGCCAATATGTTGTTTTATTCAATGGTAGCATGCTCGTTTTTTATTAAACATTTGCATTACTGTAATTATTTTAGTCAATATTGCAATCAGTGGCACATGACAGTTATTTAATATTGTCTTCTCGTTTGGACATTTTAGACACGCCGAATTTTCTTCGTTGGAATACGCCTACCTATAAGCTGCATTTTGCCGAAACTCTAGACACAATAGTAGTTTCATCTCGTCTACTATAAATTTGACATTCGAAATTACACTTATGTGACGAATACGTGAAAATACCGAGGGCTACTTTATCACGATTTATATATTTTCAGCAAATCGGTATTAAAACGGGACACGGCTGTAGGCCGTATTCCTCCCCAAAATCAGTATTGTATACGGAAAATTACGAAAACTAGGATGTCGCGTGTCTGAATTTTGGGTTTATTACATTAGACCCTAACTCGATTAAAACCAGACTATGTGTGTCCCAAATTACACTATTTCAAGGGTTTTGTCTAAAAAACGTCTAATGGGTGGGAAGGGGGATACCCCCTCCCACAACCACCACCACTCCGAGGCGCTTCGCGTCTCGTTTCGTGCTTCATACATTACATTGGACCCACCCCCTTTTTTAAACATTGGACCCACCCCCCCTTTTTTAAACACTGGATCCGCCCATGTTCTGCGTGTACTAGTGGCCTCATGTCTTGTTTGAGGCATATCGAAGTAACCCCTCTGCGCTTCTAATTTGAATAACGTTTACTACTCAAAATGTGTTTGATGTTACCCATGCTATAAGATTCAGGGTGTACCAAGTTGGGCTAAAATCTTGCTGTTAGTTCCTTTTGTCCGACAACTTGTAGTACAACTATGTCAGATATTACCTTATGTAAGTAATTGATGTACATTTATCACTTTATCTCATATATCTTCAACAATTTAAACGCTACTTTGATGCACCAAAATGAATGCATCAATATGAGAAGCCGGTCGGAATGCACCTCTGTCTGAATGCACCAGTCGCAATTCACCAACCGGCATGGTCAGAATGCGCCAACCGGCATGGTCGGAACGCGCCAACCGGCATGGTCGGAACGCGCCAACCGACATGGTCGGAATGCGCCAACCGGCATGGTCGGAATGCGCCAACCGGCATGGTCGGAATGCTCCACTGTTGTCTGATATGGTTACAGTCAAATATATGTATGCTAAAAAATAAACTATGTATACTAATATATTACATCGTAACAATACTTATATTACTTCGCATTTGTTACTCTTTATCCTTTTTTATAGACGTCCTTAAGCCAGTTTAATGTCCATTTTCTAAAACTACAACGTTATATTGCAACATATGGATTACGTATTTTGTTTTGTTCTAATTTCATATCATGTCATATTTAATTATAATGGTCAAATATATTAGATACAGGTGATTTCGGGCCACGTCCTCCGAGTACATGAAGCTTTAGACAAGGACTAGTCCCCATTTGTCCAGTGCAGTATTATTTTGGATTATCATAATAGAGAGAATGAGGCAGCATTTGATGCCTAATGAAGCTTATGTGCGTCTTGTTGTGAATAAAGCATTTGTTAATTGATTCTTTGTTGATCTAGTTCCACATTAACCAGAATCGGTTGCTTTGTAACTGCTTTTATAACTTTCGGTTCCTTCCTTATACACTAAGCCGCTATAGTTTACCATTTTAATACACAATCAGCGAGAATTATACAATTCGTTGTATCATTAAAATTAATTCATATATAATATATTACTCAACAAAATATCATATATAGTTTAAATAGTTATTATCATAATAATATATTGTTTCTTTCTTCTTTCTCTATTGCTCTGTATATAACAATACAAAACAATAACAGTGACAACGACATGTTGTTAGTGAATGCAATTAACCCATCGGTATATGATCTTTAATCTACATACAGTTATCTGTGCGATCACACTGAATGGGAAACATGCTGTGTTATTCAAACCTGGCCACTGTACAAGACAGTTTAGAACAATGTTAAAGATAATGAATGGGTGTGAAAATAATGGTATTTTTTTTATAGTAGAACACGAAGCAACTTTAGAGGACATGAAGCAATTTTACATTATAATGTACATATTGTACAAATGATAGCAGATAGTGAATATACAAGATAGCAGACAGTGAATATGTTTACAAACGAAATTGATAGATATCTCAGAAGAGCGGGTTACACATAAATGAATAATTGTTGGACTCTAGATAAGCCAATGGTTTCCTTGTCCACTTGCCATCTGAATGTTTTGCGTTGGATGGCAATTTTGTTAACTCTATCTAAATTGTTTTACATATAGATATGCGTCATATTTGTTATGTGAAGCATAGTCTGTGATTCACACTTTCCCACTGAACAAAGCTAAACATTATACTTCAGCAGTATAAAACTTGCATGCGTTGCCAATACTGGCTTCCCTTTGGTGACGAGTACAGAAATAACAAGTGCTCAATGTGAGGTTTAATTCTAGTACTTGCACAATCGACCGTGAATGCTTAGATTGGAAATGAAGGACTAAGTAGATATTACATGTCACCTCAGTCCAAGGCTAGTTCAAAACGTTTCGCTGAGAGTAAGACTAATCGATTGCACCCTTTATTCAACAAGAAATCGTTTAAGATGTGGTTATCCAATCACGTGATCAATAATGAATAAATGGAATTTAAATTTGTAACAGGGTCTTTTTATTTCTGCATGCACACAGAGTTCGAGAACAAGTTTCTGGGACTAAGTTACTCTAAAATACTGCCTTTGATTTACTTTTAACAAAAACGGTTTCTTAATATATGTCAACATTTATTTATTTTCTATCTACTCAATTGATATGCTGTTTCCATTGAGTTTTTTTCTAGAAAGGATTTATTTCACGAACTGTAAAAAAAACCTTTACACTCGTTGAATTTGAGTTCGGGAATAGCTATTGCCTCTAAGAAAAACGGTTTCTTAATATATGTCTATAGCAAATATATGTATAATATATGTGTATTAGTAATACTTATTCTTTTTAATATTCCACACTTTTTCTGAAAATTCACTATACTAATTTAATCATCGAACTGTAAATCAGAGATATTATTATTATATGTAATTTTTTTATTATTATGGAAGAAGCATATTGGATTGACCAACTGATTTAGCTTAATTTAAGATTATAAGGTGGCTCCTCAAGAGCAACAACCAAAGTCTTAAAGGAGTCTTTTGACCTTAGTTCTGCTTTGTTTGACGCTATTTTGTTTTTAGTTTCCTTTTTGTGATATGTCGACTTTTAATATTATATTTTGAGATATAGCCTTGCTGCTGATCCTCATATACAATCGTTGATTTTTGACGTTGAGTTATTAGCAATGTATTGTCGAATTGTGCCTTCAAAAACTCGTGTTAAGACATACGCATTCTCAACAAGACAATTAGTTGGAAAAATAAATTAATTAAATTACAATTTTCCCAGAATTGCTCCAACTAAATTCAATTAGATTAACCAAACACATTTTTTCTGTCAACTAAATGAACAATTGACTTAATAAATTGAATTAAATTATGTGTTTGTATAATTGCAGATTATATTAATATTTGGGTACTTTTGTCTAAGCATTTTTTGGAAGTCATCATTGAAATATGATACGTTAATTGTTATTGTTTACACGATTAAAACTAACTATAAAATCACACGATGTTTCTACGGTAATTCGGTTTGTACTCCATTGACAGTACAGCGCTCATATATATAATATATATATATATATATATATATATATATATATATATATATATATATATATATATATATATATATATATATATATATATATATAGACGTTTTCCAACGGAACGTATGTCCACATAAGTCACACGGTCGCCCGTGTGAATGATTTGATGTCGAGCGAGCATGACCTTCTGGCCGAAAGCTTTGGCGCAGACTGAACACTTGACCGGTTTCACGCCGGTGTGAGCGCGCTTGTTTCTCAGCATATTTTCTTGTCGATTGAACAGCTTCCCGCAATACAGGCAGCTATGCGACCGCTCGCCCGTGTGGGTCCTCGCGTGCTTCCACAGTCCAGATCTAGACGTGAACTTTTTCAAGCACTTCTCGCACGTCTTGCTCCCGCGCTTATTTGAGCCCTCGCTCACACACAGAAGGCAAGCAGCCTCTGTGTAGGTTAACAAGCGCATGCAGAGAAGGCGGACTTCGTGTGCCAACTACGACGGGTCTACGTATATTTGTGGTGGTGTAACTTGCTACCGACCCCTGCTGCTTGTATATAGCGGTGAGAGGTTGATTCGATTCACGTGCGTTGTTGGTGCTGTAAGTTGGATACTGGTGCTGCGTGATTTGATAAAGGCACCAGTGCGGGAGGGAAACTAATTTGAGATTCATATAATTTGCGGTCATCGCTGTTAATAAATTTTTTGCAAGAACCCTGACTATGTACGACATCATATTCACTCGGCGAGGTGTGAATTGTTCTGTCATACGTGATCTCAGCCGTACAACATGTAGCAATATTACGTGCTGTTTCGTTCTTGCCAGCATCCACTGGTTCGCGGGCACAATGGCCGACATTTTGTGTTTCTCCCTTTATCGTTGTTGATAAATCCAACTCAAAGTTTGCAGAAAGACTTTGTTCGCATTCAGGTATACAATTTGAAAATAAAGCATACCAGCACAATTGTTCTTGGACTATACAACCATACACACACACACACACACACACACACACACACACACACACACACACACACACACACACACACACACACACACACACACACACACACACACACACACACACACACACACACACACACAAAAAAAACACACACACAAACACACACACACACACACACACACACACACACACACACACACACACACACACACACACACACACACACACACACACACACACACACACACACACACACACACACACACACACACACACACACACACACACAAACACACAAACACACACACAAACACACACACACACACACTCTCTCTCTCTTTCTCTCTTTTCTCTCTCTCTCTCTCTCTCTCTCTCTCTCTCTCTCTCTCTCTCGCTCTTGCATGCACACGCACGAAAACACGAAGCGCGGTGGACGCGCGCCCGCACGCACGCACGCATGCGCCCACCCACACACGTACACCCGTGCACGCACGCACGCACGCACGCACGCACGCACGCACGCACGCACGCACGCACGCACACACACACACACACACACACACACACACACACACTCACACACACACACACACACACACACACACACACACACACTCAATACGTTCTTATTAGACGCTGCATGTTTCACAAATTATTGAAGCGTGGCGCATGTCAACAAATTACACACACACACACGGCACCCACATGACTGTAACTGAATACACAGACGCGCTCGTGGAATGACTAGACCGTCACGCGTGGCTAACTTCTGACGCTGGTCGTTTAGCGGCGAGACTAGATCAGAGAACTGTCAACAGCCGACCTGCGACGCCATGACAGAGACAAGCTCTCGCTGCGTGATTACAGAACACAGAACGTTATGAATTGGTTTCCTTATTAATTTCCCACCGAAATGCCTACACGTTTTCAAATCTTCTTCGTAATGCAAAGGACTTATGCATTATCACCAAGCTATGCTGGCAGCAAACTGCTGGTGTATAGGATAGTGTAGGGGGTTTCCCCCACGCTCTATCCAACTAGATCAGGATTACTAGTTATGAAACTGGTGTATTCCCTACTGGACGCAGCATTGAGTTTCTTGTTAGCTTGCTCTTCCAGCCCCACTTGTTAGGCTGCTCCTCTAGCCCCACTTGTTAGCCTGCTCATCCAGCCCCACTTGTTAGCCTGCTCCTTCAGCCCCACTTGTTAGCCTGCTCCTTCAGCCCCACTTGATAGCCTGCTCCTCCAGCACCACTTGTTAGATTGCTCCTCCAGATCCACTTGTTAACCTGCTTCTCCAGCCCCACTTGTTAGCCTGCTCTTCCAGCCCCACTTGATAGTCTGCTCCTCCAGCACCACTTGTTATATTGCTCCTCCAGCTCCACTTGTTAACCTGCTTCTCCAGCCCCACTTGTTAGCCTGCTCCTCCAGCCCCACTTGTTAGCCTGCTCCTCCAGCCCCACTTGTTAGCTTGCTCCTTCATCCCCACTTGTTAGCCTGCTCCTCCAGCCTCACTTGTTAGCCTGTTCCTTTGGCCCCACTTGTTAGCCTGCTCCTCCAGCCCCACTTGTTAGCCTGCTCCTTTGGCCCCACTTCATAGGTTCATCCAGGGTGTCACCACCGCTCACGGTGACGACACCTCATTTCCTAGCTGAAAATATTCCACTTCTGCCTCCGGCGGAGGCAGCCTCGGTCATTGGCAGTTATAACAAGATTCCGTTGAAGTACTACAGAAAGCGAGCCACAAATCTGCGGTGTTCGATCCATTTCTTCTTCCTGAACCTATCTGCGAGCTGAAAACGAGGAGCGTCAACCTGGGGAACCTGTGGATAACTGGCATCTACCTTAATCTCCCTTCTCATCCGTCCTGGGCTGGCCTCGTGCATGGGCCGGCTTCGTGCATGGGCCGGCCTCGTGCATGGGTCGGCCTCGTGCATACAACCAACAGCACTGGAGAGTATGGTAAGGCCAGCATTGTGCCGCTCTCATTTATAATTGGAGATGGTCTACGCTGGGAACTCGGTATGATGACAGGTCACGCATACTCGCGGGACTGCATCGCTAATATCTGATGAGGTCTGTTGATGTTAACTAACATCAATCACATGAATATGCTGCTGGAGTCTGCTCGCGACCCGCACGACCACGCTGTGGAGGCAGTTGGCTGCCTTCGTTCATAGGAGGAGAAATCACTTCTACGGCGAAAATGTCATGGATCAGCTCATTGAGCACTGATGAGAAGGCTGAAGTTGAATGGAGACTCACGGTGGAGGAATCACCCACGGTCGAGGCACCACCCACGGTCGAGGCACCACCCACGGTCGGTGCACCACCCACGGTCGAGGCACCACCCACGGTCGAGGCACCACCCACGGTCGAGGCACCACCCACGGTCGATGCATCACTGATTCTACATTGGCAAAGTTCACAGGTGCACTGCCCAGATGTATTCCAATATGTGCAGCGCTTGAGGAGTTCACTGATGTGAACTCATCTACGTCCGACCAGCAGCGGGACTTGATACCTGAATCTGTGCGACTCTCTCACAAGCACATGAAACTGTTTACTGACTTCTTCACTTTTCGTGCACCATTCCCATCTGACCACAACAATCTGACCAATATATCAACTGGAGTAGTCGCGCCAACGAACGTCAATAGTGATGATATTTTCTGAGTTGGAAGAGCTTTTAAGGCCTACCTGATGTTAACCCATGCTGTTTCTGGGTGTAACAGCGTGTCAGTGCAGCTCAGGGCAAGAAAACTCTACTGCGTAAGGTGAATGAAAATTTGGGAAACATCTGCTGCCTGGAAGCTTTCATCAACATTGACAGCAAACAGGAAGACATCGCGCCTTATATTGTTCGCGCCGGCTGGGTTCTCAGCAAACTAAAAGGCAGGGGTAGGCCCTTATAAACTATACACGAATAAGGCTACTTCAACAAGACGTTCTTTTATACCCAGTGTTGCCCTGGGGGTGAAGATTTCTCCAATTTCTTTGCACGGGCACAACGTCTTGTCACTCTGCAAGCACCACTACGGTGCCTATACGGTTTTAGTGCTGTTGACATATGCTGAGCGCGAACGGGTTTTTACAGTTTATTTTATTTTATTGTCGATGTCAAACCGTCATTTTTAGAATCGATATATTGCTATCATTTTATAATTTTTTATCATTTGAGGACAATAAACTATCATTAAGACAATGTCGCCGCTATTTCTTTTTGTGTGTTTTATTTTTATCATTTTCAGTGGCTTCGAGAGGTGACGATTTTGCCCTGTGCAAGCCACCCTCCAACGGTCGGCTGTCATCTCAATATTTCCCCAACCTACGAGAATACAACATTCTTTGTCCTTTTTACACAGCTTGCCATATCTTAATGTTTGTTTTAATCGCAAGTGACTGGCAATACCCCGCTCTACGCCTACATTTAAATTAGCAATAATTATACTGCTAGCGGGCGACGTAAGTCTAAATCCTGGGTCTGCTGTCAGGCTTAACATTCGGTTGGCTACCACAAATGTTCGATCAATTCGGGATAAGACAACATCACTTAACGATTTATTAATTTATAAAACAATATACATTCTTGCTGTAACTAAGACCTGGCTCAGACCACATGATACAGTTGCCTGCATTGCTGACATTTCTCCTTCTGGTTATACCTTCCATCATCGACCACGTTCAGTTAGACGAGGTGGTGGTGTTGGCTTTTTGGTATCAAAACAGTTCAAAGTTAAATTACATTCGAACCATGAATACTCTAGTTTTGAATCCATTTCTGTTGAAATTTCAGATTCTTCTTTCTCCGCTTATTTCGTCTGTATTTATCGCCCTCCAGGACACCCAGCCAATTTCTTTGAAGTATTCCAGGATCTACTGGAAAATTTGACACCTATTCATTCAGAATTTTATATTTTTGATGATTTTAATCTTCATTTGGACATACCTTCAGCAATAACAACTACCTTTAATGACATCCTGGTATCGTTTGATTTGAAACAACATGTTACCTTTTCGACACACATACATGGCCACTGGTTCGATCTTTTCATAACTCGTTCAACTTGTTACATTATCAAAACACCTACAATTTCGGATGGTTTATCAGACCACCACACAGTCATTGTCGATGTAAACGTTTCCAGAACTAAATTAGAATCAAAACACAATGTATTTTATAGACATATTCATAAGAATAACATCGGTGCTTTAAAGGCTGACATCCTTAAATCCGACCTAATCATAAAACCAAAGGTACACCTATCCTATTTGTGTGGACAGTACTATGAAGTACTCAAGTCTTTACTTAACAAACATGCACCTGTAAGATCCAAATCTGTATCACAAAAGCCACCCGCTTCATTGATGACTCCCGAAATTCTACAATCTAAAAGGCGTCGTCGTTATCTTGAGCGCGTATGGCGCAAATCACGCTCGTCTTTGGACAGGTCGCGTTATTCAAAACACTGTCACTACTGCAACAGACAAATGGCCAAAGCTAAATCAGATTATTATACAAATATGGTCTCAAATAACTCTGAAAGTCCACGTCAGCTATGGAACTGCACAAATAAAATTCTACACAGGCGGCCTGCTCCATCTCTTCCTAATCATGTTTCAATCAAGTCTCTATGTGACTCGTTCTCTAGTCATTTCAATGACAAAATCAGTCTTATCCATTCTGCTTTCCCAGATCATACTTTAATTCTGTAAACGTGGCCTCTCCACGAGTAAATTCTTTACTTGTATCATTTGAACCTGCCACAGCTGATGAAGTGAAGAAAATAATTATGTCTTCCCCAAATAAGTCCTGTGAGCTTGATCCACTACCAACCGTACTGTTGAAATCTTGTCTTGATGCATTGCTCAAACCGATAACGGATATTATAAATGCATCACTGTGTTCTGGCTTGTTTCCGGATGATTTCAAACACGCCCATGTCAACCCACTTCTCAAGAAGACATATTTGTCTAAAGAAGATCTAAACATACCTGTTTCCAATTTCAGCTTTATTTCCAAAAAATTGAGAAAGTCGTAGCAAGCCGTCTAAGGTCTCACATCAGCTCAAATTGCTTATCTAATGTGTCACAATCAGCTTACAAAGAGTTTCATTCTCCAGAAACTGCTGTCTTAAAAGTACACAATGACGTTACCTGAAACATTGACAAAGGAAAAGTAACAGCACTTACCTTGCTGGATCTGTCTGCCGCCTTTGATACCATAGATCACGGCATCCTTATTAAACTCTTATCATTGTGGTATGGCATATCTGGCACAGCTATGAACTGTTTTTTATCATACCTAACTGGTAGACACCAAACCATAAAGATTGCAAACTGTTTCTCGGCCGCACTCCCCATTTCGTGTGGTGTCCGCCAGGGTTCTGTTCTGGGGCCTTTGCTGTTCACTCTTTACACTACGCCACTCAGCTCTGTTATCCAAAATCATAATTTGGACCACCACCTTTACGCAGACGATACGCAGATCTAAATTTCTTTGGCTACCTCAGATACAAATCGCTCCCTAAATCAGCTCAGCGATTGTCTCCAGGATATCTTCCTCTGGATGACTTACAGCAAATTAAAGTTAAACACAGACAAAACTTAATTTCTCATAATTGGTACTCCAAAGCAGTGTGGCAAACTTGTTGGTTTTTTCCCAGCAGCCTCAGCGAAGAATTTGGCAGTCACTTTTGATAAGAATTTCAACTTTAGACAACATATTTCTCAAACGTGTCGTTGCTGTTTTTATCATATCCGTGATCTTCGCCGTATTCGCCGGTATATGTCACTTTCTGTCGCTAAAACTATTGCAACAGTTCTTGTTAGCAGCAGACTTGATTACTGCAATTGCCTCCTTCATACTATTGCTATCAAGGATATTACAAAACTTCAACGTGTCCAAAATTGTCTGGCTAGGGTAGTTACATGATCTCATCGTTTCTCTCGCTCAGTGCCACTTCTAAAATCATTGCATTGGCTCCCTGTACAATATCGCATTATGTTTAAGATCTGTACAATTACCTATCAAGCTTCGGTCGTCTGGTTCTGGTTTACCTTCTGTTCCAAGAGTTAAGACAAACGCTGGAACTCGAGCTTTCTCGGTTGCCGCACCAACCCTGTGGAATTCACTCCCCGACAGCGTAAAATCAGTAAGAAATATAGCTTCATTTCGCCGTAATCTGAAAACCTATCTTTTCAAAATGGCCTATCCTCCTTAGCTTCTTGGCACCTCCATCCATATGTTGACGACTTTTTGCATTGTACATGGTCAAGAGAATGCCTAATCCTTTGGTTTTGCTGCGCCACTGAGCTCGGATTTACCGAGGATATTGGCGCCAATATCCTCGGAACACAACATAGGACCACACTGGATGCCTTGAGATATTAGCTCTACGGGAGAGCCACCAGGAAGTGTAAACTACCTTCGGAATTCATGCTGGAGACACTGCCACTGACTACAACGGCTGCCCGTCAATACTCCTTACGCACCTACCACACTGTGCAACGGTGGAGTGGAAACATCCTTCCCCCACTGACTGGGGCTGCCACCCCCAGCCCTAGACAAACTCCTGCACTGCTCACCCTGCAACCGTGCTCCAACACACGCACAGAGGATGAATCTGTTGAAACCTAGACACGGTGGGGTAGATGGTAGACACGGCGGGGTTGACGATAGACACGGTGGGGTTGATGGTAGACACGGTGGGTTGATGGTAGACACGGCGGGGTTGATGGTAGACACGGTGGGGTTGACGGTAGACACGGTGGGGTTGACCGTAGACACGGTGGGTTGATGGTAGACACGGCGGGGTTGATGGTAGACACGGTGGGGTTGACGGTAGACACGGCGGGGTTGACGGTAGACACGGTGGGGTTGACGGTAGACACGGTGGGTTGATGGTAGACACGGCGGGGTTGATGGTAGACACGGTGGGGTTGACGGTAGACACGGTGGGGTTGACCGTAGACACGGTGGGTTGATGGTAGACACGGCGGGGTTGATGGTAGACACGGTGGGGTTGACGGTAGACACGGTGGGGTTGATTGTAGACACGGCGGGGGTTGATGGTAGACACGGCGTAGGTTGATGGTAGACAAGGTGGGGTTGATGGTAGACACGGCGGGGTTGATGGTAGACACGGCGGGGTTGATGGTAGACACGGCGGGGTTGATGATAGACACGGTGGGGTTGATGGTAGACACGGCGGGGTTGATGGTAGACACGGCGGGGTTGATGGTAGACACGGTGGGGTGGATGGTTGACACGGCGGGGTGGATGATAGACACGGCGGGGTTGATGGTAGACACTGCGGGGTTGATGGTAGACACGGCGGGGTTGAAGGTAGACACGGTGGGGTGGATGGTAGACACGGTGGGGTTGATGGTAGACAAGGTGGGGTTGGTGGTAAAGCGTTATGCAACTACTGTTGAGTACGCAGTAGTGTGAATTTATTAATAATATAGCATCTTTTTGAGGCAGTTTGTCTATATTCTTATGTAACGCTCAATTGAATGTTATTCAACTCGCTGTCGTTAATTATTAAAAGAATAAATCTTTCACTCGCCTTTCCCTTTATTTTTGCCATGATTTGAGTCGAAAATTAAAACAAATGCATGACCTGATGACTGTAGAATGTTTTAATGGCGGAATGATAGTCATAGGGGAGGGGCGTGACAATCTAGTCGGGGAGCGGTGGTCTAATGGTTAGAGCACTAACCTGTCGATCGAGAGGACGGTTGTTCGATTCCACCTCCGCCGCTTCGTAGCTTGGGCAATTTCGTTCACCCCACTTTGCCCGTGTCTTTCGGAAGAGACACCAAAAGCCGTTGGTCCAAACTACTGCGTTAGCTCAAGATTGGGCTGTTTGGACTATAACTAATTGAGACTTGAGACTTAGTCACCCATTAGTTTACCATGCTACCAAGTAAAAAAACGCCATTGTGAGCAACGCTGAAAGTTATAGCCTTAAAAATGTCTATCAAATATTACTTTTCTGCCTTTGTTGTGGCCAGTGATTCAGACCTACCACCAATGGACCAGGGCCCCGATATTTTCTCGACTCTGAGCGGTTGCTTTCGATGGTAAACAAGATTAATATGGAACAGCGCTCAGGATTGGCCAGTGTGACAACTGCTGCTCTTCTCTAGATAAAAAGGTAAACTGCAGCTCAAACTCACGGAGCTATGAACCGTCGCAAGGGTTTATACGAGCGATGTGTGCTCCGGTTGATCGGGCGCGCGTGCGTGTGTGTGTGTGTGTGTGTGTGTGTGTGTGTGTGTTTGTGTGTGCGTTCGTTCGTGCGTGCGTGTGAGTGTGTGTGAGTGCGTGTTGTGTTGTGTTGTGTGCGTGCGCGCATTGCCAATTTCAGCACACTACAGCGAGGAACCTTCTCGGCCATCATTGTAACTGGTGTGTTGTCCGAAAATTAATATTAATCGTTATTTTAACAAGTAACTTAAAATACTCAGATGTCTTTCGTCGCAAACATTCTCACAATTGACAATGTCCATATACAATACACAAGATGCAGATATTTAAAAACTTAATTTACAAATATGTCAGAAGGGCGGATTACACAAAAATTAAGAAATGTCGGACTTTCGATAAGCCAATGGCTTCCTTGTCCACTTGCCAGCTGGATGTTTTGCCGTGGATGACAATCTTGTTAAACCTTGCACATTTTTTCCTACACAGCCACAGCAAGTGCACCAGAAAAGGCCTCCCTTTTAAACAAAATACAGGTCAGGTGACAAGGACCGTTTATATGGACTATCTCCCCATTCCCAACTGACACGAAGTAATGGGCAGAACAATTAAGAATGTTAGCTTAGAGCAGGAGCTACAACCTCAAAGTAAACACATCATACCCTATTATTAATTTAGTATTAGTACACCTGATGTTTGTGTGAATTAACAAGGACATTGTTTAGAATGCACTCAAAATCTGATAAATTATCGATTGACTGGATGTTGTTATTGTTTCTAAAGTATAGGCCTGCTAACATGTATATATTTTTATATAATAAAAATATGTTTTAAATGGATGTCTTTTCATTTAGTATAATTCAATGTCATAATTCAACAAAATGTTTAAACATTACCGTTGTATTTGTTTATCAATTGTGTAAAAAAAACGGTGTAATAATAATTGTAATTAATTTGACAAAGTATGAGTGTAATTGTAGTTGAAATTAAAGATGAAATGTAACTGATATAAGTTTGTGTAATTGGACCCACCCCTGGACTGTTGCTTACCAACTTGTAAAAAACACCGTGTTATTGTAATATTATATATACTATAGATAGAGACAGCTAGCGTTCTCTTCTCGCACTTCCGGTGTGTTGTATTGGTGGCACGATAGTAGCAGGTCAATCATGAGTACGGGCGTAACAATACCTCGAACTATCGATAGTATTTTGTCAATCATGAGTACGGGCGTAACGATACATCGAACTATCCATAGTAGCAGGTCAATCATGAGTACGGGCGTAACGGTACATCGAACTATCGATAGTAACAGGTCAATCATGAGTACAGGCGTAACGATACATCGAACTATCGATAAGTTAACTATCGATAGTTATCGTCGATAGTTGATTAAACTATCGATAGTAGCGATAGTTGGCAAAATTAATCAGTTGAGCTACTTGTGTCACTGTTATGTTGTTCGTAGACATGCTTTTCAACTTTATTTGGTAATGATTTATTGTACTTATTTACTTACCCAACAGCAACACCCATAGATCAGAGCATATTCACATTACATATTCACAATTTTGAGTCAACTACCTATCGCAATAGTTATTCAAGTATTGTTATAGTAATTAATGGTGAATAAGAGGGGGTAAGTAGACTTGTCTTATTCCTGAGATGATATGAAAACATTGACACCCTCCAGCTCCCATCACAACTGTGCTCTGACAGGTTGCATAGGCGCTGATAATTGTTTATTTCAGATATAATGGTATATCATACATGTCTACTGCCATACTTTGTTTCTCATCTGAGACCCGGCTTATAAAATTAAATATTTTCATTACCGCAGGGGTACACACGGATGTTTATCACGCCAGACCGTTGAATGAAGACGGAGGAATTGTGTTTACCAGGATACGACAGACAATGGCGCTGAAAAATGCAGATCATGGACAGACTGAGGCACACGAGGAACAAATATGAGGACCATTCACACCACTAACGTAATAGGAATCAATTACATCACTTAACGCGGTTGTTTTGTAAAACGTGGACATATACGTGACTGGCTCAGAAAAACGTGTGTGTGTGTGTGTGTGTGTGTGTGTGTGTGTGTGTGTGTGTGTGTGTGTGTGTGTGTGTGTGTGTGTGCGTGCGTGCGTGCGTGCGTGCGTGCGTGCGTGCGTGCGTGCTTGCGTGCGTGCGTGCGTGCGTGCGTGCGTGTGTGTGTGTGTGTGTGTGCGTGTGTGCGGGTTTGCGGTTGGGAAACTTCTGGGCAATTCTGGAGATGATGGCCAAACGCGACGACACACTCCGAGAACATGAGGAATGACAGCGCATTTGAGAATCACAGAGCCCACACTGTCATCGCCCTCGCCTAACCTGACTGAATGTCTCGAGCACGCAGATGAAGACATCTTCCCGAATATCCGTACCCTGTTGAGGATCGGTTGCACTCTTCCTGTTGGAAGTTGTGAGGCAGAGCGTTCATTCCCCTGCCTGCGACGGGTCAAAACCTACATAGGCAACAGGATGGGGGAAGATCGGCTTTCTGGGCTCACTGTGACGAACATGAACCACGGCATGGAGATTGATTTGGAAACAGTTTGTCAAATGTTCATAGAAAGGAAACGGAAAATGTTCTCAAGCTACATACTGTATTAATAATCAACGTGACTCAAATCAGGTGTGCTAATATTATCACAATGGAAAAGGCAACGAGTACTGGAGCTTGATGTATAATGATTAACAGATCTGCTGATGAACAATTGTTATTAAAACACACCCATCACAACTGTGCTCTGACAGGTTGTATAGGCGCTGATAATTGTTTATTTCAGATATAATGGTATATCATACATGTCTATTACCATACTTTGTTTCTCATCTGAGACCCGGCATATAAAATTAAATATTTTCATTACCGCAGGGGTACACACGGATGTTTATCACGCCAGACCGTTGAATGAAGACGGAGGAATTGTGTTTACCAGGACACGACAGACAATGGCGCTGAAAAATGCAAGTCATGGACAGACTGAGGCACACGAGGAACAAACAGGAGGACCATTCACACCACTAACGTAATAGGAATCAATTACAGTACTTAACGCGGTTGTTTTGTAAAACGTGGACATATACGTGACTGGCTCAGAAAAACGTGTGTGTGTGTGTGTGTGTGTGTGTGTGTGTGTGTGTGTGTGTGTGTGTGTGTGTGTGTGTGTGTGTGTGTGTGTGTGTGTGTGTGTGTGTGTGTGTGTGTGTGTGTGTGTGTGTGCGTGCGTGCGTGCGTGCGTGCGTGCGTGCGTGCGTGCGTGCGTGCGAGCGTGCGTGCGTGCGTGCGTGCGTGCGTGTGTGTGTGCGGGTTTGCGGGTGTGCGGGTAAGACTGTTGAGTGTACCGAGGGGCAATCTGTGGGAAATACTGTTTATCACATTTGTCTGCGTTTATCCCGAGCTGGGATGCCGTGTGGAGTGTATCGAGATGTACGCCAATAATAATTGCCAATGTTTGTCTCTTGCAAAAATTGTTTTACGTGCTCATAATGCGGAGCGTTTTAATGTTACAGACGATTCTCAAAACCAATTGCTCTAGGCCAAAATCCTGAATAAACTCTTGTTTGCAGGGAGGTGGCTGTATGTAATATGAATTGCGTCAAATGTTGTGGTTTAAATCTGGAATAAATACATGTAGTATTGGTACAAGAATCTGAACGGAATATGTATGACGGATAATTAATGCACTATATAAATTTTGACACATACCTATGTGGTTTGTTTTTATTTAGTCGCCACATAATGTACAGGACGCCAAGAGCAGCTTTAACATTTTACTTATATGTTAATGTGATGCAATTTTTTACAGCATAGTAGCCACGTGTTTGGCTCTCGAAATATTATCATTGGTTTATGTTCGTTTCTATTTTTTAGACGTGTTCTCGTGTCCGTCCTCATGGGGTTTGAGCGAATTGTGTTTAACTGTAACATTTTGCAGAAGTTATCCAAGAAAACCACGGCTGATTCTGTACGCTCGAATCCCTCTTTTCAAAACCACGAGAACGGGCCTGGTTTTGATAAACCCACGGCCAAACGATACCCCATTTTGGCCGATCCCGGATTACTACTCTTTAATGTACAAACGCTGACGAGTACATTGTTATTTTTGTTATCAATGTTAATCTAAAAGAAGCGGCAACATTGTTTCTGTTACACCCTCATGAAAATCCACAAGTTCAAGACATTTACAAACCATTTTGAAAACCATTTAAAAATATAACTTTCACATTTTAAAATATAACTGCCCTAAAAACAAACATTGTTATAACAGTTATCATGACTAAAGCATGGAACACTTATTTACAAATGTTAAGTAATGGACAAAAGTTAATCTAGAATAGAAATGTATAGCGTTGGTAACTATTTTGACAAGGATGTTTACAACTATTAATTCCGTAGATCTGCCCACAATGGGAGGAACATCGACCGCCGAGATGACTTTCGTCAAAACCGAGCTACTGGACAATGTTCGCGAGAACGAAGAAGACGATATTCGGAGCGCCATGAGTCAACGTAGAGCCGATCAGTCTACTAAATTGCCATGCTGTTCAATATCCTGTTATTGGACTTCATTAACAAGTCTACTTAGCTATCATACTGTTCAATATCCTGTTTGAGGACATGTATGAACGGAATATGTATGACGGATAATTAATGCACTATATCAATTTTGACACACACCTATGTGGTTTGTTTTTATTTAGTCGCCACATAGTGTACAGGACGCCAAGAGCAGCTTTAAAATTTACTTATATGTTAATGTGATGCAATTGTTTACAGCACAGTAGCCATTTGTATGGCTCTCGAAATATTATCATTGGATGAGGTTCGTTTCTATTTTTTAGACGTGTTCTCGTGTCCGTCCTTATGGGGTTTGAGTGAATTGTGTTTAACTGTAACATTTTGCAGAAGTTATCCCAGAAAACCACGGCTGATTCTGTACGCTCGATCCCCTCTTTTCAAAACAACGAGAACGGGCCTGGTTTTGATAAACCCACGGCCAAACGATACCCCATTTTGGCCGATCTACTACCACTCTTTAATGTACAAACATTGACGAGTACATTTTTATTTTTTTATCAATGTTAATCTAAAAGATGCGGCAACATTGTTTCTGTTACACCCTCATGAAAATCCACAAGTTCAAGACATTTACAAACCATTTTGAAAACCATTTAAAAATATAACTTTCACATTTTAAAATATAACTTTCCTAAAAACTAACATTGTTATAATAGTTATCATGACTAAAGTATGGAACACTTATTAAGAAATGTTACGTAATGGACAAAAGTTAATCTAGGATAGAAATGTATAGCGTTGGTAACTATTTTGACAAGGATGTTTACAACTATTAATTCCGTAGATCTGCCCACGATGGGAGGAACATAGACCGCCGAGATGACTTTCGTCAAAACCGAGTTACTGGACAATGTTCGCGAGAACGAAGAAGACGATATTCGGAGCGCCATGAGTCAACGAAGAGCCGATCAGTCTACTAAATTGCCATGCTGTTCAATATACTGTTCGTGGATTTATTAAGAAGTCTACTTAGCTATCATACTGTTCAATATCCTGTTAGAGGATTTTATTAACAAATCTACTTAACTATCATACTGTTCAATATCCTGTTAGAGGACTTTATTAACAAGTATACTTAGCTATCATACTGTTCAATATCCTGTTAGAGGAATTTATTAACAAGTCTACTTAGCTATCATACTGTTCAATATCCTGTTAGTGGACTTTATTAACAAGTCTACTTAACTATCATACTGTTCAATATCCTGTTAGAGGACTTGAAATCTGGAATAAATTCATGTAGTATTGGTACAAGAATCTGAACGGAATATGTATGACGGATAATTAATGCACTAAATCAATTTTGACACATACCTATGTGGTTTGTTTTTATTTAGTCGCCACATAGTGTACAGGACGCCAAGAGCAGCTTTAACATTTTACTTATATGTTAATGTGATGCAATTTTTTACAGCATAGTAGCCACGTGTTTGGCTCTCGAAATATTATCATTGGTTTATGTTCGTTTCTATTTTTTAGACGTGTTCTCGTGTCCGTCCTCATGGGGTTTGAGTGAATTGTGTTTAACTGTAACATTTTGCAGAAGTTATCCCAGAAAACCACGGCTGATTCTGTACGCTCGATCCCCTTTTTTCAAAACCACGAGAACGGGCCTGGTTTTGATAAACCCACGGCCAAACGATACCCCATTTTGGCCGATCTACTACCACTCTTTAATGTACAAACACTGACGAGTACATTTTTATTTTTGTTATCAATGTTAATCTAAAAGATGCGGCAACATTGTTTCTGTTACACCCTCATGAAAATCCACAATTTCAAGACATTTACAAACCATTTTGAAAACCATTTAAAAATATAACTTTCACATTTAAAAATATAACTTTCCTAAAAACTAATATTGTTATAATAGTTATCATGACTAAAATATGGAACACTTATTAAGAAATGTTACGTAATGGACAAAAAGTTAATCTAGGATAGAAATGTATAGCGTTGGTAACTATTTTGACAAGGATGTTTACAACTATTAATTCTGTAGATCTGCCCACGATGGGAGGAACATCGACCGCCGAGATGACTTTCGTCAAAACCGAGTTACTGGACAATGTTCGCGAGAACGAAGAAGACGATATTCGGAGCGCCATGAGTTAACGTAGAGCCGATCATTCTACTAAATTGCCATGCTGTTCAATATACTGTTCGTGGATTTATTAACAAGTCTACTTAGCTATCATACTGTTCAATATCATGTTAGAGGACTTCATTAACAAGTCTACTTAGCTATCATACTGTTCAATATCCTGTTTGAGGACTTTAATAAAAAGTCTACTTAGCTATCGTACTGTTCAATATCCTGTTAGAGGACTTTCTTAACAAGTCTACTTAGCTATCACACTGTTCAATATCCTGTTAGTGGACTTTATTAACAAGTCTACTTAGCTATCATACTGTTCAATATCATGTTAGATACTTTATTAACAAGTCTACTTAGCTATCATTCTGTTCAATATTCTTTTAGAGGACTTTATTAACAAGTATACTTAGCTATCATACTGTTCAATATCCTGTTAGAGGACTTTATTAACAAGTCTACTTAGCTATCATACTGTTCAATATCCTGTTAGTGGACTTTATTAACAAGTCTACTTAACTATCATACTGTTCAATATCCTGTTAGAGGACTTGAAATCTGGAATAAATACATGTAATATTGGTACAAGAATCTGAACGGAATATGTATGACGGATAATTAATGCACTATATCAATTTTGACACATACCTATGTGGTTTGTTTTTATTTAGCCGCCACATAGTGTACAGGACGCCAAGAGCAGCTTTAACATTTTACTTATATGTTAATGTGATGCAATTTTTTACAGCATAGTAGCCATTTGTATGGCTCTCGAAATATTATCATTGGTTTATGTTCGTTTCTATTTTTTAGACGTGTTCTCGTGTCCGTCCTCATGGGGTTTGAGTGAATTGTGTTTAACTGTAACATTTTGCAGAAGTTATCCCAGAAAACCACGGCTGATTCTGTACGCTCGATCCCCTCTTTTCAAAACCACGAGAACGGGCCTGGTTTTGATAAACCCACGGCCAAACGATACCCCATTTTGGCCGACATACTACCACTCTTTAATGTACAAACACTGACGATTACATTTTTATTTTTGTTATCAATGTTAATCTAAAAGATGCGGCAACATTGTTTCTGTTACACCCTCATGAAAATCCACAAGTTCAAGACATTTACCAACCATTTTGAAAACCATTAAAAAATATAACTATTAACTTTCTTAACAAGTCTACTTAGCTATCATACTGTTCAATATCCTGTTAGAGGACTTTATTAACAAGTCTACTTAGCTATCATACTGTTCAATATCCTGTTAGAAGACTGTATTAACAAGTCTACTTAGCTAGCATACTGTTCAATATCCTGTTAGAGGACTTTATTTACAAGTCTACTTAGCTATCATACTGTTCAATATCCTGTTAGAGGACTTTATTAGCAAGTCTACTTAGCTATCATACTGTTCAATATCCTGTTAGTGGACTTTATTAACAAGTCTACTTAGCTATCACAATGTTCAATATCCTTTTAGTGGACTTTATTAACAAGTCTACTTAGCTATCCTGTTAGTGGATTTTATTAACAAGTCTACTTCGTTATCATACTGTTCAATATCCTGTTAGTGGACCTACGTTTAATTAAAAAATCTGTACAGTTGTAATAAATAGTTTGAAATAAAAAGAAATGCTACTGGGCCTCGCCACTGACACCACTGACACCACTCACACCACTCACACCACCTACACATTATGTACGTAGCGTCTTTAATGGGTGAATATACAGCAAAGCAGAGTTTTAAAGGTGGCACAATTTTTAAAATTAATTTACAGTTTTTTTTGCGTTTTCTGAATCCAGAGCCATTCTACGAACTTTCAATTACCTAAAGCCAATACTGCCCACAACAACATTTTTTGCTTGATATTTCAGGGCAGAAATATATACGGGTGATTCTTGAGTTAATGTATAGCGTTGGTAACTATTTTGACAAGGATGTTTACAACTATTAATTCTGTAGATCTGCCCACGATGGGAGGAACATCGACCGCCGAGATGACTTTCGTCAAAACCGAGTTACTGGACAATGTTCGCGAGAACGAAGAAGACGATATTCGGAGCGCCATGAGTCAACGTAGAGCCGATCAGTCTACTAAATTGCCATGCTGTTCAATATACTGTTCGTGGATTTATTAACAAGTCTACTTAGCTATCATACTGTTCAATATCATGTTAGAGGACTTCATTAACAAGTCTACACAAACGGTGTCGCCACATCCCGCAACCTGAATAATCGAAGCTAATGAAATGGTTAGTGGCGCCACAGGTGGGGAATTTGGGCTGAAGAGTTCGCCATCTTACGGATAGACAAGTGTGACAGAGGAACGAGACACTTATTCATCTTCAGGACTCACTCGTTATTGTGAAATATTACGACGGCCAGCGATTTATAACGTCATTTCAGAAACGTACTGTTTTAAAACAACGGACTTACTAAAACATTTATCCAACATGTTTGCGATATTCGACCACTGTTTTACAGTGGCCACTTTTTTCAACCACAACGATTGGCGTCTTTGAGTTTGGGCAACACCGCCAGAGGCAGCGAGGGCGAGGCAGAATGTTTTGCAACAGCGTTTTAATAAAAAAAAAAATGACTGGCCTAAAAGTATTCTTATTTAATACAATGTAGGTATTTATATCTATATTTAGACCTACTGGAGTGCAGGTAGAATTTGTTAGTGGCAAGAATTTGGGTCGAAGAACATTTGGACCCTAACCGCCAAAAATAGAGATGTCAATGAAAATAAAAAATTGCAGGTCTTTTTTATGAGATGGTGGTAGCCATGATAAATTTAAGTGTCATGGTCGAACTACTTTTAATATTTTTTTAAGACGTACAAATTTTTTGGGATAGATTATTGGCATATATATATATATATATATATATATATATATATATATATATATATATATATATATATATATATATATATATATATATATAGAGAGAGAGAGAGAGGGAGATATATATATATATATATATATATATATAAATTCGCACATAGTGGTATTCTAACTGATCATCAGAGATCAGTCGATCTACCAACCTTGCAAAGTGAAGTAGCCCGACAACTTCTTAGGTAATTTCTAATCAATACTTTGATGATAGAAAGTAAATATTTTGAAGATAGAATCAACAACAAATAAAAACATCAAAATTAAACAATTTTGAAGCATTTATTTTCTAGGCAGGATCAATACGATGTAATGCATAATCATAATACTGAATAAAATACAGTCTACAATTGTACACGTGTGAGATATTGTTTTGTTTTCATAAAATGGTACACCAACAGTCTAAGCGAAAAGTCTCCTAGCATCACCGGACATCAGGCCATGTGAACTGAACAGTTTACAGAACCTGCTAATTTTTCACAGGACCTGATTTTACCTCCAATTATTACTAAAACGGTGTCACGCCCACCACGTGGATATATATTTAAGTGGCGCCACGCGGCGCCACACTAGAGAAACTAACCAGGTTCCCGATTAATTCACCAGAAGCGCTCCGCGCACCACACGGCGCCAAGACTACTAAAATGACCGGTTGTTATTTTAGTGTGGAATGACCGTTCGGTTACACGTTGAGCGTCGATGTGGTTGATTAAAAATACAATGCATGCTCCCTAATTATATCGCTTCGGCTAAAGTCGCTCGAAGCCTTTGGCGACTGGGCGACCGCTAAATCTTACCCCTGAATTACATTATTATTGACTTATTTAGTGTATGGTTAATTAGATGAATGATAAATAAATATGGTGAATTAATTAATTAAAACAGATCAGAACATGATTCAAGACGTGTGTTTGATCTGTTATGCATTTAGTATCCTGGCAATGTTTGACATAAATAGTGGTTTACACAAAGCAAAGGCAAATATAGGGCAATGTACTATGTAATGTTTACATAGGAGCGGCAAATAGGAGCCAATTAATTGCAACTTTGAGTTCCATCCTTATTGACTGAAGAAGAAAGGACCGAACAGGTCAGTGATCGGACAAATCTTGTGCTAGCATATGTCGCTTATAAAGTAAAACACTCACTCCAAATGGACCAGCTGTTTTTTATTCAGAGTCAGAGACTGGAAAATCGCCTTGCCCATGGCATTCATTCATTCAGTTCAAAAAATTTCTTTGTCTTGGATCTATGTATTAATCCTCATGATATAGATGTTGTCATAGTAACTTCACAACAGGTTAATTAGATGTAAGGAAAAGCCTACTAACTCTTTATTTACTCTTATGTAGACGAGTTTATCATTTAAATTCCAGTCAGTGATACATTGAAACTCAGGTATAAACCGTTCATGATGCAGTAAATTGTTATGTAAGTTACTACTCTCTTCAAAGATATCAAGGCCAGCATCATGAATCCCTATTCAGTAAGCATTATTCTTTTCCTTATCATGTCCGCATTTGATGTAAAATATGGTTGTCGTTCGTAATGATGCTACATCAAACCTAGAAATCAAGAGTAAATATAGTTACGCCATTACAGATAAGTTGTTGTTTCAAATTGTGAATTACCTAATGCATTTTAAAATGGGGTTACCAGGAGAACACATTTGAGATATTCCTTTTTGTAAGTACCTTTCATAAATATATTCAACAGTTTGAACCTTCAGTTTGCTATGGGATGCCACTTACCAGTTTTATTACTGACAATGCAAAGGAATATTTCCGTTTTGAATGTATTTTTAAATGGACAATACAGTTCTTGAATCTTAAGTCACAGTCTCTTATCTTGCTCTCTTTTCTGATTGGCATATATAGTAGTCTTAATTTATATGTCATCCAAATTCAGGGTGTAATGAATGATAGATAAATGTCGTATTATTTGTGAATAAGCACAGTTAAACGATAATCAAACAGCCATTTAGTGACACTTAGGTGTAGCACAGCTAGTTGGGTGAGATCGGCATGATATATGACGTGATACAAAAACTCCCACTTGTTATCAGGAGGCTGCTAAAAATTATTAAGATTACTAAGAAGTTCATTAGCAGAATTATTCCCTAAAGAGTGCGTCATTCAAACGCCATTCCTTAAAAACGATATGGTATTTATAATGAATAATTTTATAAATCCATAGCATTATTATTTGTAGTTGATCATAACATGTTTTCATCGTTTGTAGGTGATAACAGACTCCATCGATACAATTATTACTTGGGCATGGAAAACAATCAAAATGGCATTCAATGGTATTGCTAAGGCAGTAAAGGAATTATTGAAAACTCCAAAGTCGGCCATTGAAGACATAGGAGAAGATGTTACCAGGTAGAAAACAATGTGACGAATCGTGACTAGCTGACAGCAATTCTGAAAGACGCTTTCAGAGTATACTGTTCCATTTATATGTTCATCAAGCAGACTTCCTAATTTAACTTCTTCCAAAATAAATTAATTATGGTTAATTATATACACTTTGTAAATGCAATAAAACAGTAATTTATGCATTATATGGCATGCACCATTTGAATTGTTCAGCACGCATGCTCGTCTCCTTCTTCTTCCCTTCTTCCCTTGCGGGGTGGGGTCCAGGTCACTTGGTAGCTTCTTCCACTTTCCTTGTTAAAGCAATTCTTTGGAAATTTTCATCTCTTTATAATGTACAAAATTATTCAACAACACTGTTAATATAACTAATTCATGCAATTCTATGTATTTACTTTATTAGAATTATGTTATTATTAATCACTAATGACCATGACAATGATCGATATCATAACTCCGCGTACGCGGAGTTTCTACTTCGCGCCAGCATTCATGATCCATATAAGGCATGCTCATGAATATTCGGTACCGTCCGTCAGACTTCGGTTAGCTCCGCTGTGTTTATGGAGCAAGAAAAACGTGTACCACGTCATCAACATGTGTGTGTTTGTATTGGCTACCGCCAAGTTAGTGAATCATGGCCGAGGCCAGTGAATTTGTTAAACGAAAACGTGGGCCAGCTGCTGTTTATGCAACGGAATCGGCTAAGAAAAGAAGGAAAAGAGAAAGGGACAATCTGTGGAATAAACGGAGAGTAAACATAGCGGCAGCCCATGATAGATGGATGGAATTAAAAGAAGTGCACCAGCTTTCCACCCACGAAGCCGTCGCGTTGTTGTTGTTGGACAACTTTGACAAGTGAGTGTGGTTATCTTCAGTCGACATATTTTGGTTAATAACTCTTTTTAAAATGTTAGTACAATTGTGACAAATGATGTCAGACGTGATACCTGTTGACTGGTAAAAATAAATCTGCCAACATATGAAACTGAAAAAAGTTTTTACAAATGTTATAAACATGTTTTTATGTGTCGTCGTTGCAATGGTTCAATTGAATGAAAACCATGAGAAATATTAGAAAAGTGGTTGACAGATTATTTTGTATGATGTAAATTGGGGTATTTTTTATTTAATAGCCATGCATAAGTTGTTTTTGTAGATGGTGACCAAATGCTGAATAATAAAAATTACAAATTGATAACATACAAAATGTTTTCCATTCTTTCACAGGAGAACTGGGAGCTTGGAGAATTTCAGTAGCGTCATTTTGATGTATGCCAGCAAACGATACGCATTCAGGTATTTTATACTCACAAAAGCAACATACCCTGCATGTATTTTTGTGCTGTAACATTCAACTGAAAAACTTTTTCATTCGAAATGAAATATCAAATAGCACTGTATTATATTTCTTAAAAGGAAAAAAACAAGGCACTAACTAAAAAGCTTTTTTGTGTGTACACAAAGTTTAATATTGTATGTATATTATGAAAAATTATAATGAATTTTTTGCTGTTGTGGAAATTGGACTATGCTACAAGATGTAATATAATATTATTTCAAGCAATCGTTGTTATTACCTTTAACAAATAACAGAGGGTCAGCTAAAATTGATTTAATATTTTTAAAATTGTTACATCAATATCTATTGTTTCTGATACATATGTCTGGAATCCAACATGTACTCAGAAGTTGCTGAAAGAAGTGGAGGAAAATGTTGAAACGTGGCTAACAGAAAATATATTTTCTAGTTACTTTCTACTCTTAGTTCACTTGTAATGCTATTTTTTAGATATCCATCATACCGTGCCAAAAATTATCTAGCAATGATAGATCACAACAGACACCTGGACAGGCCATATGCTGCTAAGAAGAAAGATGGACAGCCAATGTAAGTAAATACAAATTTGGCATCATGCACTCATGTTTATTGCAGTGCTCATCGCTCCAAACAGTACGAGAGTTATTTCTGGCTTACAGATATGTCAAAAAGCTTAAATTCTTGCAACATAGACCAGAATAACTAACTCATCTAAAAAATATTTATTTAGTGATGACACCAAAATAAGAACAAAACAGAGTAACTACTTTGTTTTGATGATAACAAATTAAATGATTTTGTACAAAAACAGAAAATCATCTGATTACATCATTTGCTTCCTTCTATCAGGTACCAGAGAATGTGTCGCAAACAAAACAAGAACTGGTCAGCATGTCAGAAAAAGGTGAAGAAAGCCTACAAATATGTGCCAGAAATTGTTGAAAGAATTGTCAATATGCGTTTGGATGATGAGCAATCATTGTACAGGAGAGCAGAACGTGGCGAACATGATCCAAGGAACATCGCATCAAACATTATGAATATAGGACCTGTTCCTGTACCATCAACTTCTGAGATAGTGCAAAAGCAGCGTTCCCGTTTTCATTGATGCACTGTGAATGGACTTAAGTTGTTGAATGTCTTCAGTCTTATGATATTGCTATCCAGTTCATGTGTTTGTAAAGGTTGATATCAGGAAACAATATGATGCAATATCCTGAATTGAAAATGGACATGTGGATCTTGGTACTTATTTACTTACTGGGCCGTTGTTTAACAATTTACATTTTGTTAATTGTGCTGCAATTTGGGCATCTACTGGTTAAGCCTATAGTAAAGTTAACACCAGAACAGGTAGGCAGCAACTCTTGATTATGTTCATGATAACAAAAACAAGAAATGTAGATTAAAAGGCATCCAAAAAAGAGACATAAATTTTTATTGATTATAAAACACCTGTGAATTTACCTAAACTAATTAGCCAAATTTGCTTGGTTTGAAACCGGTGTATTGCCAAAATTCATCAGGGAATTCATTCCTAATCTTCCACACACAGCAGGATGGAATCACCCTACGATCACCTGCTGATAATTTTTGTGTACCCACATGATGAACATGCGGTACGACCCATGATGGAGAGATTTGTTTTTGTTAGCCTCTTCCTGTTCTGCCAGAATGTCATTTCTGAAACCATTATGTAGTGCAATGTTGAAAGGGTTTAGAAGAAAATACCAATGATGGTCTAGAGCCAAACACTTGGATGGCGCCTTTTTACAACATTTTCTCTCAGCAGCTGTTGGCATCTCCACACAATTTTGACAGATGCACCATTCTGGTGCACTCCCAGATGACGGGTGGTACCCCTGTTGGGGGATTAAATTAACGTCTCCATTGGTCATAATGGCTTGGATGTTATACCAGAATGATGGATGCCTCAATGCAGTTTTTGCTACAATTTCTCGCAGTTGGTTCGCGGGTATGTTCTGTACAACATTCTGAAATATATATGTAACAATTTTGCGATGTTACCTGCAATGGTAATTCAAGTAATGTTATGGTCTTGGTGAACCAGATTTGGGGTAGAGAAAAAAAATGGGAAATACATACACAAAAAGGCTTAGTTATAAATGACATTTCCATTTCCTGTGGTATTCTGAACCACATCAAGCCCAGTGCATTGACTACCATATATCTAAAAATTGCTGGTCTAGTAAAACCTGTCTTGGGCGACCACCCCTTCTGCACAGCCAGTGGTCCCTCAAGACAGGTGGTCTTCCGTAGCAGGTTGCAGGTAAAACAGTACAATCATACTGATTTATGATTGTATGTATGAGATAAGGTACAAAGACATGGTGGCATACGTATACACCTGTATTGTGTTCACTTTATTGGCATTTTTGTTTCCTTACATGTACAGTGTATTGGAAAGAAGAACTCGATTAAAATGTCCCAAATCATGCACATTTGTCTATACCTCACAACATAAATTGCCAGTTAAATGCAACTCGTATAACACTTGTATAATATAACAATGCCATACAGACTTAATTTAATTAAACATTTATAATTATCAGTGTACCACACAACAACAAAATGGTGGAGATTAGTATATAATGAGAGGTATTCCACCTGGCGGATAATGGGGCACTATAACTACTGTGATCGGTGGACCAATCTGGCTTTCTTTCCCATTAAAGTTCGACTGTTGGCGTGTTCCGGTCGCTCATAACAGGTCAAAATAATGTTGATGTGATGGTCGTTGGTCGCCTTTGGCAAGTGGTCGCTCATTGCACATACATTATTGTTAGAAACAGTTTGTGCGTACGATTGTGGTCGCCCAAGACAGGTTCTGTTGTACCTCGATTTGCTCCTTTTGCAAGGATGCATTCATCTGGTGGGCAGCTCTTTCCTCTTCGTCCTGCCTTCTCCCTCTTCCCCGAGTTCCACGTGCTGCCCTAGAACTTCCCCGACTCCTTTGACTTCCAATGCCACGACGTCGCCTTTGACCACCACCTCGTCCTCGGTCCCCTCCACCAGTTTCTGCCACAACGTTGAACTGAAATATTAACAAAAAGCCAAGTTAAATTACCATGGTAATATGCATAATGTGTTCAGTCTTAAGACAAATTCAACTATGTGTGTGGATCTATTTAGTTTACTAACTATCCTGTTCACAAGTTTATTTTGTTTGCACTTCTCTTTAAAAAAATCTGTGATTTGAGAAACCATGGTCAAGGTAAGATTTTGTAAGGTCTCTCGTGTGCACAAATTGCATGTATGCAATCCAGTTCTACCCATATGAGATGTAATGTAATATTTACTGGCTAAGAAAAAAATCAGGTTTTTGCTCAAAATATTTAATGCACAATGACTTATCATTTTGCTGCAAAATACTCTCACGTGTGTGCTGCACCAATTAGGACAACGGATTTGAATCAACACAACACAAGAGAGGGTAATTTCACAGACAGTCAATTTTGCCATCCCTGTCACATTCCAACAACGGCGCGAAATATACCCCGTCCTAGATTTGGGCAACATCAAGGACCAGGTTAAACCTCTGGCTACGGTTGCACATTCTGATATTTTAGGTGTGCAGTTTCGTTCAGTGCATGCCAAATAGTGTGCAATTTAGTTTTATTAACTGGAAAGACGATACCCTTGTCTAGACACCCAGTCACAGACCCAGCTGGCACCGACCGCCGCCGCCGCCGCCGCCGCCGCCGCCGCCGCGCGAGCAGACGGTAGACGCGGCGGACGTTATAATTATACTTAATCGAAAAGTTGCCCAGCGAACCGCATTAGAAAGCAGGATAAATAAACAATGCATAAGCTTCCTGCATTGATAAAAGTAGCTGTCAATACACATATGTCTACGAATTGCTGATTTAAAAAGCCATTGCTTGAATAAACTCACCTCGGAGCCTGACATGTTGACTGTGTGTGACGTCAGCATTCCCTGTGTGCTTCACTGAGCATGCGTGCATACTTATACTCGGGCTGCATAATTAATCATCCACATGGCAGCAAGCTCAAAATGCTTCATGTAAACACAATTATTTGTCGGCTTTTTTTGCCCATATAACACCCAAATTATGCATAAAATGCAAGAAATAAGAGGCAGAGAATGTACTTATGGGAACTGATCACGTTTTGATACAGTACATCTCAAATGCATGTTACCTCACAAAGAATCCCTTTAATGCTCTCCATCTCCCTCTGTCTTCTGCGGTGGTCTTTCACTCTTGGCCGTTCGTACTTGCCCATTCAAGATCTCGTTTGACACAATCTTTCCATCGCAGCTTTGGTCTTCCTCTTCTTCTTCTGCCACCCTCTTCTGCTTTCCAAGTTCTTTTTGACAGTCTGTCTTCGCTCCTTCTTTGCATATGTCCTGCCCATCTCATTCTGCTTCCGGCGACTTTCATCTTTAGGTGTTTTTTCATGCCAATCTCTTCTCTCAATTCCTTCATCTTCCTTCAATCTTCTTGGGTTACTTTGCATATTCTTCGGACCCAGTTGTATTCTGCTATCTGCATCTTCTCCTGTCTCTCTGTCAGTGCCAGTGTTCCCAACCAGTACCATGCAGGCTTCCAACACTTTTCCTTTTAGTTGTTTCTTCAGTTTTCTGTCCCACATAATGCCTTCCACTCTCCTCCACGCTGCTGCTCCTGCTTGCACTCTCCTCTATATTTCCTTACTACTTCCTCCATCCTCACACACTGTGCCGCCCAAGTATACGAAACTGTTCACTTGTTTAATGGTCATTCCGTCAACAACTACATGTAGGTCCACCTCTTGTTCGCCTATCCACGTTACTTCTGTTTTCTCCAGATTCATTCGGAGGCCATGTTTTGTAAAGGTGTTACTCCATTCTTGCAATGTTTTCTGTAAATCCTCTTTGTTATCAGTCACCACTGCTAGGTCATCTGCATATAGTATCTTCTTAAGTTCTTCCTGTTCAGATACCTTTCCAATGATCAGGTCCATCACCATAATGTAAAGCAGGGGACTCAAGGCACTTCCCTGTCTAAGTCCTACTCCCACTCCAAATTGTTTCGATGTTTCTCTTTCAGCTCTCATCACCGCTGTTGTCTCCTTGTATATTTCCTCAACCATTCTAACCGCTACCTCTACAACCTCCATCCATTTCATGACTGCAAATGTTGTCTCCTTGTATATTTCCTCAACCATTCTAACCGCTACCTCTCCAACCTCCATCCATTTCATGACTGCAAATGTTGTCTCCTTGTATATTTCCTCAACCATTCTAACCGCTACCTCTCCAACCTCCATCCATTTCATGACTGCAAATGTTGTCTCCTTGTATATTTCCTCAACCACTCTAACCGCTACCTCTCCAACCTCCATCCATTTCATGACTGCAAATGTTGTCTCCTTGTATATTTCCTCAACCATTCTAACCGCTACCTCTCCAACCTCCATCCATTTCATGACTGCAAATGCAAATTATCTCGGCACGGTGTCGAATGCCTTTTCCAGATCGACAAAACCGAATGCTACATCCTTTCTAAATTCTCTCCTCTTATCAATAATTTGTCTGATTGTAAACAATCCATCATTTGTTCCTCTCCCTTTCCTAAATTCCAGCTGATTCTCTCTCCGATTTTGCTCTCCACTATATGCCTCACTCTAGCATCCAGTATCATTTCCATCAAGTTCAGGGCTTGGCTCAGTAATGTGATGCCTCTGTATCTCCCTGGGTCATGGATGTCCCCTTTCCCCTTCCATACCGGCACAATCACTCCTCTTTGCCACTCTGTTGATATCTCTCCTGTTGTGAAGCACACATTAAACAGTCTCGTCAGCCACTTGATTCCCACTAGTATGTTTGCTCTCATCATTTCCACTGACAGTTTGTCCACTCCTACAGCCTTCCCAGTTTTCATCTTCTTTACAGATTTCTCCACCTCTTGTTCTGTTATTGTCCTCACCTCCACCCCTCCACCTCTCTCCTTACAGAATTTGATATCTCTGTCTCACATTCTCCCTCCGGGTTTAGTAGTTTCTTGAAATACTCCTCCCATACACTTAGCACTTGTTTTACTCCAGTGACCAATGTCCCATCGCTTCTCTTCATTGCAGATGTTCGAGTAGTATCTTTGCTATCTCTGTCTCTATCTCTGGCCAGCTGATATATAAAATTTTTTCCGACCGTCTTTTTCAATCCTATCGCACCATTCCTGTTGTTTCTTATCTCTTGCTTTCGCAACAGCTCTGTTTGCTGCGTTCTTCTTCTCCCGGTACTTCTGCTTCAGCCTTGTCCTTTCTGCCTCACTCGCTTCTTCTACACGCTTCAGTGCCTCCTTCTTTTCTTGTATAGCGTGTTCAACGTCCGGGTTCCTCCACCACTGTTCTTTCTTCTTTCGACTTTGCGTGGGCTTTCCTGGTGTTCGGCCACATATCTCCTCAGCTGTTCCAACAAAATCATCCTTAAATGCTGTCCACTCTGCTTCCAATCCACCCTTTGTTCTTTAAGTAGTTTAATCTTTTTTCCCCGCTCCTTGTGTATTTCTCTTCACACACACACACACACACACACACACACACACACACACACACACACACACACACACACACACACACACACACACACACACACACACACACACACACACACACACACACACACACACACACACACACACACACACACACACACACACACACACACACACACACACACACACACACACACACACACACACACACATATATATCACATATATATCACATATATATATATATATATATATATATATATATATATATATATATATATATATATATAAATATATAAGCGTAATCGTAAACAGGGACGCGCAAAAGTCAGTATCAGAACGAGGGACAACCGAACATTTATGGTGGGAATGCAATTTGGAATAGATATGTCTTGAGTTTTTTTCGGAAAATAGCAATAGTTTCAGATGTTTTCAAAGTGATAGGTAGTTCATTCCAGACCCTAGGCGCAGCGACAGAGAAAGCACGTTTACCCAAGTTAAGTTTTGTTTTAGGTACAATAATGTTGTGAAATTGATGATCTTAGCTGCCTAGGGATATTTGAAAGATGCAGGAGACTAGCCAAGTAGGATGGTTGTTGTGTAGATAGAGCACGATATGCAAGAGTGGACAGCTTAAAATTAATTCGATAAGAAACTGGAAGCCAGTGTAACTGTTTAAGTAGTGGTAGTGACGGAGAAAACCGAGGCGCCCTGAGAACCACACGTGCCAGACAATTTTGTACTCGTTGGAGTTTAGCCAAGTCTCTTTTAGCAATGTTATTTAGTAGTGAATTGCAATAGTCAAGGCGGCTGCTAATTAGTGCCGTTAATATTGTTTTAGCAGTAGATATAGATATGTGACGCCGAATTCGACGAAGATCACGAATATGATAGAAACAGGATTTACATACTTGAGAGATATGCTGGCGAAAGATGAAGTCACTGTCAAAGATAACACCTAGATTGCGAACAGTATCTGATGGGAATGTATCACTGCCAAGCAGTTTAACTGGGAAATGGTTGATGACTTTATTTCGTTGTTGTTTAGTGCCAATAATAATAAGGTATGTTTTATCTGGATTAAGTTTTAGCTTACTTGATTCCATCCACGACAAGACATCAGTAAGACAATCACTTAAAGTCGAAGTGTATATGTGCTATATATATATATATATATATATATATATATATATATATATATATATATATATATATATAGATATATATATATATATATATATATATATATATATATATATATATATATATATATATATATATATATATATATATATATATATATCAATCTAGTATTTGTATTTATTCAAGTAATGTATATATATATATATATATATATACATTTAATTGGATATATGATATATATGTTCATAAGACAATTTATTTATTGTTACGGTATGTGTGCCACTTGACCGCGGTGTTAAAATAAACATTACTTGAATAAATACAAATACTTGATTGATATATGTATATGTATAACTGTATAAATTACTGCATTTATGTTAATCATTATGCGTGTTGTTTGGTGAAAACAATACAACCACATTCGTTGAGTGATATTAATTAAATACATGTGCTACTGATTAACATAAGCTGAACAATTATATACGCATTAGTTAATATCTGAAATTGTCAATGTAACAACCTTACAGAACAATGGATGCATTACATAGTTATGCTTAATAATTTATGCTGTTCATAAGTCCGAATGATTGTGTCAAGTTACATGATTAACGTCGTATTTTTTATATGGAATTCGCTTTAGGAAGCCTAATATAGTTTTCATCGGACTGTGTTTAGAGCCGTACGGTCGCACATGGATAGGCGACATAATTGGGCGAGATTACTGTGTATTACGTCAATACTCTTGACTAAGTATTTCAGTTCTTTTCGCCGATGTTTCTGTATTCCAGAATGCAACCCCTACAACCACGACACCCACATCTGCTGCAGAGGACGCGTGCAGTCGAAGGAAGGAGATAAAAACAAAACTGAATGTTGCGGCAAGAGAGTGTACAACAGAACAAATGGCATTTGTTGTCGGGGGTCGTTGCACGATAACCCTGGCTACATTTGTTGTCGGGGGTTGTTGCACGATAACCCTGGCTACATTTGTTGTCGGGGGTCGTTACATGATAACCCTGGCTACATTTGTTGTCGGGGGTCGTTACACGATAACCCTGGCTACATTTGTTGTCGGGGGTTGTTGCACGATAACCCTGGCTACATTTGTTGTCGGGGGTCGTTACACGATAACCCTGGCTACATTTGTTGTCGGGGGTTGTTGCACGATAACCCTGGCTACATTTGTTGTCGGGGGTCGTTACACGATAACCCTGGCTACATTTGTTGTCGGGGGTCGTTGCACGATAACCCTGGCTACATTTGTTGTCGGGGGTCGTTGCACGATAACCCTGGCTACATTTGTTGTCGGGGGTCGTTGCACGATAACCCTGGCTACATTTGTTGTCGGGGGTCGTTACACGATAACCCTGGCGTCCCCATGCGTTGCTGCGGCATGCGACCCTACACACCCCTTATGTACAGATGCTGTTCTCTCTTTCGTTTAGTTCACTTTGCTGAAATGTGTCCACGATATTGAAGTGATGATGTGTCCTTGGTCTACAATGATAAAATCATACGACAACTTCCGTGAATTTGTGATTTTGTTTAAAGGTAGACCAACATTTAGATCCGTTGTTGGCTCCGTTTTGTTTGACTTATGCTACAAGCCAATTGTTCAACTTTCTTCCAGTGCACCATTACACTTATGTTACTAGTGCGTTCATAGTTTACAATACTGTTGAACTTATCTTTCGCTTCCAAGCCAAGTAGTCCAAGTCCATGCCAGCAGTATGCAAACTCACGTCAAGTTTCAAGTAATTATGCATAAGAATAAAAAGTGCTTCAACTGTGCATGCGCATTTTATACAGATATTCCTCATCCATATGTTAAGTGTCAGTGTTACCCATGGTGTCAGAAAACTGGTATCGATCGAAATTTAAGTTAGATGTAAGGCCATATTTTCGCTCAGCTCTCGATTGCACACGCACACAATACATTAATTAGTTTAGTTCCTTGCTCAAGTCTCAAGTCTCGGAGTGAATTATCAAGTATTTGGCTGAAAAGTATCATGTATGTCCCTTGTATAATATGTTCGAGTCCCCCAGTTCTGTCTTTACTCCCAGACCTTGCTTCGTAGTATACTGTTGCCAATAAACGTGCTTCAGCAGTTCGCGAACTTAATATTTTATTACATGTTCAGTACAATTAATGCAAATTGTGTATTTCAACATCGAATGGTAGGAATATAATAATTTGTATATTATGCTTGACCAATGACCCTCGTGACTCCGATATTCGACGTTAATGTCCGTCCCGTCTCGTTTAATTGGGAAGGTCAAATAACCATTGGGGAATATATCCCGAAAATCAAGGGCATAACAGATTAGACGAGATGGGTGTAGGCCAACCCTTGGATTAATACAGGTCAATCCACGAGAGTGTAACAGAGTAGACGAGATGGGTGTAGGCCAACCCTTGGATTAATACAGGTCAATCCATCATTATGATTTTACTGTAACGTTTCAGCAGTTGTTTGCCTTCACAGATGTACATCTATGATGATGTCGTTTCTTCATAGATGTTGACGGTAAATGCACATATCAGACACTTATCTGGTCACCCCCGATTAATATGTAACTGTTTTTTGTTTCGCATAACTGGTAAATAAAACATGAAAACAGGTACAATTTCGTAAATCTGGTTAAGGGTTTGAATCCAAGGTTCTTTACTGTCCGGCGTTTTCTAGCAGTGTTTTCACGGCTGCGCTCACAGCGTGAAACGTTCACACGAGCAAAGTATGTATGTGCAGACATACAGTATTAATATGCCTTTCAGACACACACGGTGATGTGAAAAGTCACGCAATCATGTACGAAACGTTGCTGTCTGCTACATACTCCTTATATTTCGATAATTGCGATAAACAATTAGGCATGTACAAATTAATATGCGTATGAGTATAGTCACATATCATTGTAACTGCACCTATGTCAACACGGACACTAATTACATGCAGTGGATGAATCGACTAAATTGTCGTGGTTGACAGCATTGCCTAAGTGCGGGTGACAGTAAATAAACTGCGATTTAGCAAGCTCGTCTTGGTTTTTCCCGACCGGAAAATACCAGTCGGCGAGCCAATTATATTTCAACATCTGTCGTGACATATATGCTGAATACAAACGTCAACACGGACACTGACAATTTAACAAACATGTCAGAGAATTTTCCGGAGAACGTCGTGTTGCGTACACTAGATCCGCTTTGATTTCAGCGATGGTTTTATGGAAATGTGAGTTTGAGAAACCAGCCATTCTATATAATAGAACAGCACAACTCGCAAAGGGATTTTATTTTGGAAATGCGTAATTTACTTTGGGATAAAACGAGAGTTTTATCGAGAATTCTGAAGAAAGTTCTGAAGAAAGTTACGAGACGATAAAGTACCCATCGCACCTCTGTGAAACCGCCATTACGTATCGATTGCTAGCGGTGTCATTAAAGGTCGTTCCACAATTTGAATGTTTCGTTCGTCTCCTTTCAGAATAATTTCGCTAAACATTATCCCCTGTAATATCGACAACGGCCCGTTTGTGCAAGTTTTTTATTTAGTTTTGATGAAATTGGCGGACAAATTATTTTTAACAGGGTCTTTCCGAAATTCGGCGAAAAAAAAGAGGCAAACGTTGTCCGCTCTACATCCTGATAAGACATAAGACTATTCACATATTTGCAAGATACCCGATCTAACGATCAAAGCCAATTTAGGCGATGGTTTTTACAAAAGTTAGCATTCTTTTATTAAACGGACTGCACCTATTACTTAAAAAAACTATTAAACCACACGATATTTCAATATCACCGGACCTGATCAGCGATTAAATGAACTGAAGCGGGATTTTTAACAATTGCCCATTATTATTATTATTATTACTAAAAAAACGGGATAACTTGGTAGTTCATACGTGACAGTCGAGATAGCAATGTTTACCAAATAGGTGATCGCTAATATAAACCGCCCACATAGTTAAACGACAAGTGCCAGATGGCGCTGCGTACTCCCAAACGGTTTACGTACAGAAGTATTCGCCGCGCGCGCGAGGTTTCTGCGATTGTTTGGAAGTTAACGTTTTACGTAGCGAACAAGTTACCGTATTTCAATTCGGCGTGTATCGTATGGATTAATGCAATAGGCCCTATTGGTTTGCTGCAGGACAGTCCAGGGTACTGACAAATTGACATGTCAGTTACTTGCATATTCATTTATCTAGACCCAATATTTGTACACAAAGCTTCCTAATGGCCACGGGTTGGGTATAATCTACCATACTCGACACAGCAGTCTCGCTTTCGTTAACTTGGCAGCAAACGTTGGCGCCGCATCGCGGAACCTGGGTAGTCAAGGATACGCCACCTAGTGGAGTGATAATTGGTTATAACAGTGGTGCCACTGAATACATTCGCGTAACCATGTGACACATCATTTTATTCGAATTATAGTCCATTCATGATAGCTCAAACTAGCTCCTTTCTCTTCAACGACAATGCACAACTATGTTTAGTTCGTAATTAGGCGACGCTAAAATTCGCATTAAGACGAACATGGTTCATTCATTGTCAAGGAGATTTGCCCAATATTACCAAAGGTCTGGAGGAACATATTGAAACTCCCAGTGTCCACCGAGAGTTTACTACACAATTCAAGATGGCGTCCGAGACTAAAACAACCTGTCGTCAGCGAGTTGTAACTTGTGAACCACTTGGGCTTGAAGGTACATATTGGTGTCTGTGGTAGGGTTTCAATCATGCTCTATTCAATGAACACCAAATACACATCAAATAGTCATCACAACATTAATTGATTTCACGTTCGATAACAAGAGACGTTAAGGAAACACGTTGACCAAAATGTCAAATGCCAGTATTTTATTACGACACTAAATAACAAAATGTCAGTGATATACATATTTTATATTATATGCCATTATAAGCAAACTGTCACTTACTTTAATACTATGTTATGTTATTAATACATTATCACTACCCACTCAACGAAGAAGTAAGAGAAGAATGCCAATAGGAGTTCATCTCAACATCAGATAGACGATATGGACATATTTTGGCCATGTACTGATAATTCCACGGACAGAACATATCTTTCATTTGCAATTTGCCCGTATGAAATGCCTTAAAAACCCTGGTTGGAACTCATGCAGGAACATATGAGGGTTATATTGGTAGAACAAACACGCTGTTGGAACTCACGCAGAACTGACGGTCATGTTTTTAGTTATTATCCACCCTCTCTGCCCCACCCTCCTCCTTGACGCTCACCGCACCCCTGTCCTGTTGTGCTTTCCTAACTCTCTCCCGTTCGTTCCCTCATTATCACTGTCTTTCCCCCAACGCTCCTCCTTACCGCAATCCTCAGCCTCTCTCAGTTACAAACGTTACACGGCATCCGTCGGATGATACCCGCATATATTTAGGAATTACGATAGTAAGTATCCGAAATCAACATCCCTCATCTGCTGCAGGGTTAGTAATGCATAGTTAGCTTATTACTCGCCAGATGTCAGCACTGTCATCTGCAGTTTATTTGAGGTCAAGTGTGATATCGGTATCTATTTAATTATCGTTAGTCTAAGATTGACAGGTCTGTCTACTATGCACACATTGTGTTATACATCATGTAGGTGTATTGCACAATTAGTACCAATACTAATCGCTGCGCTTTAATGCTTACCAGATCATTGCATGGTTTTGCCTATTATTTGCGTTATTAGTGAGGTACTGCTACCGCTCTACTCTCTAAGTCAATTCCTCCTAATCCCGGAGAGAGTGCGCGTATATCTGCGTCTTGCCGGCGGTCATGAATGACGTTACCATTCTACAATTATGGTATTTATAAATGTCATTCATTGTGATGAACACAAACATGATGAATATTGTCCAGATATATAGCTTGTAAAAAACTCGAAGGTATAATTGTATATTACGTGATTCATTACATCAACATATCACATTTTCTATTTAGCACGGTTGCAGTTAGAAAAGCCACCAAGGTGCGTCTAAGCAGATCAATCAAATATTGCTTATGAGCTTCATTTTTCATTATCATATTGGATTTACAATACGATGCAACGTCACTCTCGGCACAATTGTTTACAAACATCAAGTTATCAAACGTCGTCCAGCGTTACTGAAGACAGGAGCATCTATCGTCGATTAAAGTTATTCCGAAGAAAGTTCACAATGAATACAAGCCATGGCGGCTGTGCGGAAGAACTGTGAAGAAGGTTGTGATAACGAGGGTGCGGCGGGGATTAGTAAGTGACGTACGGGGCTGGGAGAACGAAGTAACAGTTGGAATTAGTAAGTGACGTACGAGTTTGTGAGTACGAAGGAACAGCGAGAATTAGTACATGACGTACGGGATTGTGTGAACGAAGGAAGGAACAGTGGGGATTAGTACGTGACGTACGGGTTTGTGAGAACGAAGCACCAGCGGGGATTTGTTCGCGACGAACGGGGTTTGAGAAAGGAGGAATAACGAAGATTAGTGCGTAACGCACGAAGTTGGGAGAAAGGACGAACAAAGTAATTATGTTGCAAATGGGTTTTCGCAGAGTAACGCAAATAGAAGAGCTACATTAATATGTTTTTATAAAACAATGTCAGTTACATTTGGAGAAAATTACGTAATTATTCACCATAGACACATACATATATACGCATGTATATAATTATGTTCGTACACACATGCGTACATATATAATGCACACAGACATTGAATGATACTACATGAAGCATTCTTATAATGGTGACATAACATATTTAATACACATTTTGTTTATTACAGTATGATATAAATGTTTTTCTCTGAATATGATACAACATGCAGTAAGATCCATTGACAGTTTTCAGAATGCAAGTTCAAGTGCGCTGCCCTGACTGCCAGCGATGATAAATACTGGCGCCTTGTGAAAATCTTGCTAGACGATGTACCCCGCAAGCTGAGAAACCTCCGGTCGAGATTCCAGGAGAAACTCGCGTGGACATGGGTTGGCAATGCAACGTTTGGGAAATGTGTCATGGCAGTGGTACCAAGGGCGAAGAGACGAGACAAGCACATCACAAAGACTTTTGATCAGGGAATATCAAACGAGTTCGATTGCACTGTTCTGTTTTATTGCTTATTGTCTCGCGGCATTGGACTGATGTTGCGAGGTGCGCGAAGAAAGGATTTGACAGTGCAACCTTTCTATCAGAGTGAACGAGTAGATCAGTTGCGCGAATGCAGAAATGCCCTAGCTCATGCGACTAGAGTAAGTCTCCCCGAGGCAGGTTTCCGTGCAAGGATACAAGACATAGAACACATCTACCATTAGCTGCAATGGGATCAGTCTGAGTTGAAGAAAACTGCGTACGACCCTTTCTGGCCTACATAATATAAAAAAAAACTGCAACGAAAGACAGATGTGGCACGAATTGACGATCACGAACAGTGAATGCATCACCTCGACAAAAGAGTGGATGACTTTGAACAGCAACGACAGCCACAACAGGACGAAGAGGAATTTATGAGGAATGTTGAAGGTATGTCAGCATATAAATAGCTCATTTTTTGTTTTATTTTATTCTGAATGCTACCAGTGGTTTTCCTTACACATCATCTGTCTAACAAGCAACCAACGTAACCAAAAGAAAAGGTACTATTTATGGTGTGAATGTATGGAAAAGTACATGTTATTATTTCAATAACTATGCACGTTTGAGCCATAGTTCACAGTGTCAATGTCCCATTTTATCACTCAGTAAAATTATATTTTACGTGAAACAACATATATACAATTGATTGTCATAAGAGTGCCTGATGCATAATATGCCAGAGGCCCGGGTGTCGAAAACAACATTATGTATGAGAAGGGCACGACGTGTATGTTGCACCATACGCCCCGCCTCCAACGTTGCAAACGTTACAAACGATAATGTTAAAAACGTAACGTCGCTGCGGGCAATTTTATGGCCCCAATGCTTCGTGTGTCGTACGTCGGCCGATCGATACGGGCCGGTTTAAGGCGATCGACGGATACGCGGCCACGCAAAGCGAGCTTGTAGGTTTTGCAGTTACGTGGAAGTACTCGGAAAGGCCCATCGTACAGGGGCTGAATCGGTGTATGGCGCGCATGAAACGACGCCATCGTCCACAACTATGTGTGAGTGCCTATGCTCAAACATAGTTGAATAAACGTTAATGTGTGGGATGACCTGCATAGTCAATGTCACGTGTCTTCGTCTTTAACGCACTGAGTGAGGGCCCCTTAAAATAGTTTGCCCTCCACATTGTTAGTTCTGCACCGGGGTGTGTCTGTATAAACACAGTTCTCCACAAGTCAATACCAACACGTTACTATGTTACTTTCGCTATGAATTATTCAAGACAACTAGTATATACATATATTCCGAGTCAACAACCCATTCACATGTACTAATTATATAACCCGTGCAGAGCGCCATCTTGGATTGGTTAATACCGGTTCCTTTCTTGCGCGTACTGTGCGCAGCGCCTCTAGTGAAGGCCTAGAAAACCAATTTTTTTTAAACCGGCAGATCATTCCCACTATGTGTCGTGTTCGTGATTAGCCAGAGTCAGTGATGTGGCGCCACCATTTCTCGCCGAATCAACGAAGGCGATAGTTTCGGCTAAGCTAGACTCTGGGTGACCAGTAGTCTAGACTAGTTCTAACTAATAGCTACTAGCGAAAGTTGGATCTACAATAATCGCCATGTAGTTGAACTTAATAACTGTGTCACCTATAACCGTATGTTTAGTATAAAAATATAGGTTTTCGTGGGCAACAATTTCAAATATTTTACTATTGACCTACTAATTCATACATACACGCCGTTTGAAGATGGCGGCAGTCAAAGCCAACGTTCCCATATCTGTCACAAAGCCGAGGAACGGCTGTTGTTTACTCACGTTCACAAACTCTGATGGTGTGACCGCCGCTGTTTGCCAGTTGATACGCTTTCTTCTCTCCACCGGTGTCCAGCTCGCAGCGTTTACCATGCTGGCCTGTGTCACTGGTACACCCGAGAAGGCGATAATTGTCGATTACTTCACACGTTGCAAAATAGCCACGTTCAATTTGTCAAGAACCGTGATGCTAACACTCGCGGACATATCTGCTCACCTACCAGTCTTAAAGGCGACTTGCATTGGTTAACCGAACGATTATTTTGCGGGACATTGTTGTACTGAATATAATATTTATTATTTAGAAAAAATTGCTGGTTAAAAATAATGCCCATACAAAACATGTTGCCATCATGGTCCCTAACCTCTTAATAATTATTTTAGAAAATACACGATTTCGCGATGAATTGAAATGTGCTAAGTTGACCACATATTTAGACACTGATTTTCTGAATATTATAAAGGACTGAACAATAAATCTTCAACATTGAAGGTGAAACATAAAGGACGCTTTATTAATCCGTCAAATACCTGTTTTGTACTATTTCTGAATGTAAATACGGCCACAATAACTATTACAAAATGACGTATGACATAATTAATTTAGATGTACTTTGAGAAACAAAAAATATGATAAATTTGACATTTTAATTATAGGGAACCTCAGTTACCTGCATATCAGTTAACCTTGCATAATGTATATACATTTAACTTGCGATATGTTGTTGTCTTGTCCGGGGCAAGGAATATAAAGTATCAACCGCGTGCGACAACGGACCACTGGTTGTTTGGGAATAAATTGCATACGAACGGTTTAACTATAATATGAAAATTACCCATAGTTATTACTAAGCTTAACGGTTGTACATATCAGTCCAATTGTGACCTGATAAATTCATGCTAGTCAAGTTAACGAATACAGTGGAACCTTTTTAATCCCATTAATTGTATGTTTCATTACACAGTTTCATCTATCAACGTTTTTCCTCTACGTATCTCTAGTTCGGTAACTTATACGCACTGATATCAGTTGAATTTGCAAGTTCTCCATCCGTTTCAAAGAAGACATGCTTATTATTATTATTATTATTATCATCATCATCATCATCATCTTTTTTATGTTTTGTCGATGTAATATAGATATATAAGAACAGCTATAGCTGAAGAGGATATAAAAACACCAATTAATTTACGGTAGTTTATACGTTTAAGAACGAGTCGACACCGCTGGTGGAAAATCGCTCATGCATGGCGTGGTTGAAGGCCAATAAACAGGCTAGAGGGATATATGTATAATACTCTTCATTAATGCATTCATGACATTTAGAAGATGCGTTTTTGATATTTAGAAGATACAGTCGTGTATATAAGCGTCATATGTATAAATATATCACCGAGACAATGGCATTAAGCAGCAATGCTTGTTATTCTAGTCTGTTTTACTGATGTTATAATAATGTAACAATACTGTTATAGTTAATTAGTTAATCACAGTATATAATACAGCACATTACCAGTAAATCAATAATATAATGCCATACAATAAATTAAAAATAGAAAGTAGTCATACAAAATTAATGTGATTTAGCATAAACATGTCATTATAATACCAGTGTACCATAAATATCAACACGATGTCTTACTTGTATTAAAATGCAGGTGTACACTATATATGAATAGAAGAACAATCTTGAAGGTAATTATTTATTATAATGGTATTCCAAATTTGTGGCAAAAGATATGCAAGTGTATTTTGTCTTGTATAGCAGTGTGGCATTTTATAAGCCACTTCCTGCCTTGCATGGGGATATTTGTAGTGAAACATCTCCTTAAATATATTTGGAAGCAAACCCTGCTTATCTTATAAATATTCATAATTCAATATTATTGATCTCAACCTCAGACCAACCTGTTTGGAAGCGAACCTCTCACCTCCCTTGTGTTTGATGCCAACCTCCCATTTTTATTTTGGGAGAATAACTAGGCCAACTAAATCTGATCATCGTCCATAACAGTGACTATGACAAGGATGTTGATGTCCTGATAGGGTGTATGTTTATTAGCATACAGTCAAAGTTGTCCTAAGAAACAATTCAGGGGATGGTCGAACAGTGGTTTTTAATAGTATAGCAATTATGTTATGACTAAACAGCAGTGGACAATGGTAGGCCAACGCTAATCAGCAGTGGACAATGGTAGGCCTTCGCTAATCAGCAGTGGACAGTGGTAGACTTAAGCTTATCAGCAGTGGACAATGGTAGGCCTACGCTAATCAGCAGTGGACAATGGTAGACTTAAGCTTATCAGCAGTGGACATTGGTAGGCCTTCGCTAATCAGCAGTGGACAATGGTAGACTTAAGCTTATCAGCAGTGGACAATGTTAGGCCTTCGCTAATCAGCAGTGGACAATGGTAGACTTAAGCTTATCAGCAGTGGACAATGGTAGGCCTACGCTAATCAGCAGTGGACAATGGTAGGCCTACGCTAATCAGCAGTGGACAAAGGTAGGCTACGCTGTCACAATATGTACATTATAATCTTACGTCAGCTCCGTAAACTGCTTTGCATTATTTATATTCGGAACGACATTGTTGTCACCCCATACATAACAATATTCTATGCCTTAAGCATGACCGTCTTAACAAAATAAAATTACTAATTACCTAGACAATGATATACTTATCGGGTCTAAATATGGCTACAGAAGGAAAACCGACGAAATATTGAACCGTTAAAGAACAAACAACACCACTACCTATAACATCCTTTCAAAAAACAATAATTTTTTGCTACAATTAATGAAACCACTAGTTTTCTTGTCTTTGCTAAATAAGTTTTAAAAACAAAACAAATATAGTAATTGTTTTCCCAGTGCAATTGACATAATCGTCCAGTGCATCCAATCTTAAAATACGTCCTATATCACTATGATGCTGATAATAATAATAATAATAATAAAATCAACAACAACATTAAGAACAATAATAGTACTATACTTTATACAATACACGGGCATCCGAGCTGAGGGCGCAACAAACCAGAGTCTTCAGCCGTTATATCAATAGCATGGACGCACTGAACAATCTGTGTTAGAGCGAGGGATCGCCGAGTATTTAGGGTGGACTTGCAATTTCGGTTAAACACGTTTTGCGGAATGTAGGTATAGTTTCAGATGTTCAGTTTCATCTTACTGACGATTGCTACAACATGTTCCCCAATATTCCACCGGGCAGCTGCAATATCCAATTTTGGGAAAAATGACATTGTGTTTACTGTTATGTTTTTCTTTCTCACAAAATGTCATGAAATTAAACATAAATGGTGCAAAAAATAACTGCAATGAAAATTACTGTATGTTTATTGTTATTTTGCACACAGCATCATGACATGAAACATAAATGATGGTGCAATGTTTACAATAACAAGTGGTAATAATACATATATAATACACTGTAATGATGACCATATTAATTGATCAAATTATTCATGTTACGTCTGTTGATCGGTTTATATGCATAAAGGGGAGGAGCAGCATAAGCACTTACATACATAAAGGGGAGGAGCAGCATAAGCACTTACAGACATAAAGGGGAGGAGCAGCATAAACACTTACAAACATAAAGGGGAGGAGCAGCATAAGCACTTACAGACATAAAGGGGAGGAGCAGCATAATCACTGACATTTATCAGCTGAGATTTAGTCATTGAACCCTTCAATCAATCAATCATACGTACATTATCAATGACAGGATTATTTGAAGCCATGAGTCAAATACATATGTACTCACATTTTACGACTACATTACGAGTATACCTGAGTACTTTCTCAATATATGCTGTGAAATTTTATTTTTATTTGTAGTTAACAAAATGAAACTTTCCTGAAGTATTTGAATGTGCAACAATTTTTTTTAATACTATGTTATTTCTTATTGATTACCCCCCACACACACACACACTTATCATCCCTACACATAGTACACCCCCATTCTCCAATAATCATGACTATATGATACCCCAAAGAAGGCAACAGGCAGCATCTTTTCCCAGTCAGAAACACCATGTTAAGCAAACAGTTGTAAGCTACCAGTTCCGGCCATAATCTGTTTGTTTAATTAAGCCACTAGGATGTCCACACAGGGCCATTCAGTTAGCCATTAAATGCCTTTGGTGCAGTCAGGAGACCAGGCCACTTGGCACTGGCTGACAGTGCTAACTGCTAAGAACTGCCAGCTGAGGCTTCCTCTGTAGAAGGTGACTCAAATTAGACTGCCTCCCTTCACCAGTATAATCTGATGCCAGCAGTCTGGCTAAAAGGGGGATTTTGAGACATGCTAGCCTTTGTCTGAGAGAGCAGGGACTGAGGGAGCAGATATAAGATAAATGCTAAACAAAAGAAATGTAGCCAGTGTATTGGCAGGTAACAAATCCTCCTGCTGGTTGCTTTGTTTTAATTGAAGTGAATGTTATTGTTAATTAAATAAAGAGGTATTTTACAGTTTGCCTTGACTTAACACAATAATGAATAAATACATAATACTGCTGCTTTTGTGTTTTCGTCGCTTTGACCATCACCATTATGAAACATAAATGTAGTGTTCGATGTACTTGACTGTACTTGACTAAAACGTTCAAAGTACTTAGCACTTGTACTTGCCTCTATTCTTTAGACGAGTACTTGGACTTGGACTTGGCAAAATTGAAAGTACGTGTACTTATATTTAGGTACATTGCCCATTTATTTGACCCATACCTGATTACCGCACGGGAGATTGCAAGTGCCCCAACTCGACCAGCCACTCCATATGCAGTCAATATCTTGACATATTCTAGACAGTCCGACCCTATACCTTCCAATCCTAATACCACAGTGGCTGGGAGTAGCGTCAGTAGCAATGTGATTAACAGCAGCCGCGCATTCAAAAACATTCTGCTGCGAAGTCGTTATGGTGAACACAGTACGTCAGACCGGCTGCGTGCCACTGCGTGTGTATTACCTGGAACATATACGTTGACGTTACGCTGTGAACGCTTCACTGACTTTTCTCATTTAGCCAATGACATTCCGTATACGTCACGTCATTGGTGAGCAACTGCCAGTGTGTTTAAGTGTGTCGTTTTAGTGGCATATTAAAGCGCCACGTCCCTCAGCGTGGATACATTAACCATGTCTTTATAAGACGCATACGCTGGGGCAATAGCGCTTGTCAAGCCAAGTGGAGCGACCTAGTTCTCGACGGCGTATTCGTTCATTCGGTGTCACGTCGACAAAGCACATCGGTCTAGACGAATAGAGGAAACACATGTAAGTGTTGTGTTAATTGTAATATTTGTATTCTAGACCACTGGATACGGTCGCGTTACAACATCATACACGTACAGGTACAACAAAACGATATAACGACATTTAGTAAACACACAGCCAACGATATCGAAATGATTACATTCTAGTGCTACTAGACGTCATGAGCCGTGCTAAGAATGTGCTCTACTGAATAGAGTGGGGTTAATGGAATATCGTCGTAGTGTTTTCCGAGTCAGTCGTTATGTTAATCATACACAACTGTATATTCACATAAAACAATTACATTAATTCAAAACGGACTACCAGAAATTGGAAGCAGGTATGTATCGTAATCGCCAGTTGACATACAGATTGATATAATTGTAAGTCCAGACCAACTAGAGCGGACTCCGTTTATCAGAATCACTTCGGGCCAGTGCAATTTTATTCTTTTAAGCAGCTAATTCTCTTAAGCGAATTTCCGAGAAAGTGTTGAATCATAATGTCATGAAAGTGTATATACGTCAAAACAACAATCGAAAAGTGTGTTGTTTAAGACCGAATGACAACCGACAGCAACTACATAAAACATACTCCTCAACGTTTTATTAAATATAAGGCGTGTGAAGTAAATCTTAAATGGCACCTTTGCGAAGTGAATCGTCGTGCGAATCGTATTCTACGTTGGGCATTGTAGCACAAATAATCGATTACTTGTGCTACTTTGCCACCGTCTCGTACGATTCACGGACGATACACATAGGAATGGTGCCACGTAAGGCGTCTTTACATGGTGCGACTTCTGATCGATTTGGTCGCATACGGCTCGCATTCAACAAAGTAGACCAGTTGACTTTGTTGAACAATGTCTTTACACGGTGCGACTGATCGGAAGGCAGAAATCACCGGAAAACTGTGCGCGCGTGATCTATTCATCGGTTGTAAACCTAAGACGCTAAAAAAGAAAACAGGATATTGGATTGTTTATTGGACGAGGTCGTTGTTATTAAGCTATATATATTGTTTGAAACGTACGACAATTTGCTCGCTGAATTATCCAGATATGAATCAAGTGGATTCAGATTTTTTTTCGTATGAAACGGTGACTTCGTGTTGATTTTGCATGTATTTTAGAAATTCAGGTTACATTTACCAGTCTGACGTTTGTCTGAGGAGTCGTTATATCGAGTGTATGTACCAGCATTGTTGCAATTGATCCTGGCCACCTGTACAGCAAGTTACTATATACTGACGGATTATATAAAGGTGTGAAATATTGACGATTATTGTAAATTACTGTGCATAGTGTTTAGTAGGATGAAATATCTAATTTGTATATCGGGCTACTTGTGTACACCTGGTGATGAGATTTGGAGGTCAATTACATGAAATCTATCTTAGAGCAGCTTTAGTACAGTTTGCATAGTACATGATGACAAACAAATATGATATACGCTGCATATTATTTTGTATTGATTATTTGTGGCGTATCGTTTCATTTAAAAAGTTACGATGTAATTGAAAAAAATAATTACAAATACCAATAAAATGTTCACAAATTCCAATGAATTTTAAAAGCAAAACACCAATTTAAATTCCGGTATTGCCGTTCCTGTTATAATTACATTGTAATTGACCCCAATTCTGCTAAACAGAAATTCATGTGACGTTGGTAATAAATATTCGGTATTGTAGCATAAATAAATAATCGGTAATTTTCACATTGGTAACAGCCTAATTACTCGGCATTGTTGCATGTTGGTAATAAATACTTGATATTGTTGCTCGTTGGTAAAACATAATCGATGTAATTTTAGTTTGGTAATAGTATACGTTATTAACTGTTCATGCACGTATTGCTTCGGTATTGACTTCGGGGCAAATGTATTGGTCATCGGACAATTTTATTAATTGAAAATCACTTTCTCACCGACCGTCGACATGTTGATCTGACAGCACGAGTATTTGTAAACATGTTGAACTGACAACACGAGTATTTGTAAACGTGCATGTCGCGGTTGTTCCTCACAACAGCGTGCAAACGCAATTCTGCGATAGTGTCGCCGTGCGCCGAAACATCTAATGACGACTTTATGCCAACATATACAGAAGCGCATTGCTGTGTTCCACTGAAGAAAACAATTATTTAGACTTTTTAAGTACAACATTTCGACTTATTGGGAGGGCAACCTGCGGTTCAATGGTTTTCAAGAATTTGTTCAATTTCAATTGCATACATAGTGTCAGTCAACCAACCCTTTACACCATTACGCAACAGTCCATTTTGAATTTGTACCGAAGTTGGGGCAGTGAAGGGTGTGGCAGATAGTGTGTAATCCAGGACGTGATTCGGCGTCCAGGATCACACATCATCCAGCTATCGGCAGCTGCATTGTGTGCGGTTTTGAGGGACTTGAAATATGTCATGTCAAAGGGCTGCATTCTGTGCGTGCTGTGCGGAGGTAATGTGTCAGTGTGACCACGTGGACGCCGTGTGATCGTGCATACTCGATGGCGGCCAATGTCTTGTGGCTGGTGTAGCCATCCGTTACGATTATTTGTGGAGTCTCCTTCGAAGCATTTGTGAAATCGAAGAAATGCGCCAGCCACTTCACAAACAGGGCGGCATCGGTCCAACCATTTGGGCTTACATAGCCGACTGACTGCGGCGGTGCTCCGTGCAATTGTGTTGCTACCATCGCTAGCGAGGGAATATGAACATGACCTGCAACACTCATGGCACATAGCACTGTGACAATGGCCCCGCATTCTTCACTGGTCATCTTTCCCACTTGCCGCACACCTTTGGTGGCCACAATCTTACCAGGCTTATGTACGTTTGTTATGCCGGTTTCGTCCTTATTCCACACTCGGACAGAAGTGGTGCGTCTCCAGCCCTCTGTATACATGAAAGAACTGTTGAACTTTATTTTTGTTGAACGCCATAGCTGGCAAGGCTTTGTTCATCAGCTCACTTCCATAGTTGCCCATATCAGTCTTTGTTTTGTAAATTCGAACCATGTCCCTATAAATAAAATAATAACTCTACAACTATTTGTATAAAATAATAATTTTAATACATGACGTACATGGGGCAAAACGCATACAAGTAGGCGTTTTGGCCCATTACCTGGTGGGCGTTTTGCCTCAAGTATGATATTATGTTAAAAATATGGAGTTACACGTGAATATCAAATATCGCCAACATTTGACATAATGTATATGCGATATATAGAAACAGTTTGCATTGCCATCTTTTTCAAATTTTCTACTTATTCTTTATTCCTTTATAAACAAATATACATATTGTATTGGTTGCTAAAAATATAATGCAACACTTTAAAAGTAATTTTCATACTCACGTTTTCTGTCGTCTCCTCGTGCGTTCACCCAATGCATTCGACTGGCGTCAGCTTACACTTTAATGTTTAGGGAGTAGGCGTTACACCTCACATAGGCGTCTTGCCTCACCCAAACCTAAATGTACTGTATTGTAAACGTTTATGAACGAGTTGAAATGGTGATGAAGACTACTCGTGCATATCACGGTGAAGGACGAGAAATACATTAGAGGGATACCAACCTCAGTCCCACCTGGTTTGGCCAATCTCCCACCCCCCATCAACTTTTAGTACCAACCTTCGACCTCCCTCACCCTGTCACACCTGTTCACAGTTAGCAAGTTCACTTAGCTCAAACTGCATTACAACTACGTATGATATAAATTCAACTTACAGGATATACGTTACGTATTGAGATACGCTTGGAGCGAACAACGTATAGCTGAAACTGTCTAATTAAGACCATGTGTTGTAGCAGGTTGGTAATACACAGGTTGTATTGTTATACATTGGTAATACATATAACACACTCAATATATCACTTGTGCTTCTAGCAGTGACTGCGAACCAGTGAACCATGACTGTTCACGCATGGCCAACCAAGCGGATCACATTTCTGTTAGTCCTTGCCGCGCTGACCTTTGGAAGCTTCCCACTGACGCACGGCAAAGGTCAGTACTAAATTTAGCTACGTAATGCCGCGCTCTCTGAATGAGTAACAGCTAGATATTTATTTGGAAATGTTGCATGTTTGAGTTTGCTTAATCGTATTACTCTTGAGATGTTACTCACATGTCTAGTACCAAGTATATTCGCAGATATGTGAAAAACGTCTTATGTTTTTGTAGAGTATGACGTAACGGCCGAGAGTGGTGACATTTCAAGAAGGTAAAAAGGCAGTCGATCACATTAGATAATAATGCCTGCGCTTGCATTTTGTATTATTTAACGTAATTAAGACAAACGGAACTGTTGTCATCCTAGTGGGGGATGTCGGTGCTTTATTAGCAATAGTGCAAACAATCAGCTGTATTAAGGTTTATTTTGTATACGCATCATTTTTATTCTTCATTGGTAGCGACGTATTTAAAGGGGCCATTTTCCCCGTATTTTTCTGTTGCGCCGCTACATGGTAGCTACCCTCTTGGCCTCCCCCTTTGCTACATCCTATATATGCCACTGTCCATTGGGATCTATTTGCCACTGTCCATTGGGTTTGTTTCCCGTAGCGGGGGTATGGCAGGGAGCAGTTTCCGCGTGCCTACACACTCTTCTCAGTCGTGTCCGCGTGTACGGGGTACTGAAACCAGCCCGAATGTCCACTGACATGTGTACGGGGCAATGAAACCAGCCCGAATGTCACATTGACATGTGTACGGGACAATAAAACCAGCCCGAATGTCACATTGACATGTGTACGGGGCAATGAAACCAGCCCGAATGTCACATTGACATGTGTACGGGGCAATGAAACCAGCCCGAATGTCACATTGACATGTGTACGGGGCAATAAAACCAGCCCGAATGTCACATTGACATGTGTACGGGGCAATGAAACCAGCCCGAATGTCACATTGACATTAAAATAAAATGAATATAAAATAAGTGATTCGAACCGCTGTCCCAGTGATTGACATCCCGGCGTGTTAACATGTCACGTTAACATAACATGTTAACATTTATATAATGACGGCTCATTTGAATTGAGGGTAACGTAGTTCAACTACTACTGTATAATTAATTTACGTAAGCTCATTGTTTTCTGTTGCAAACTTCGCTAGACTTTATATATACATTTTCCATTGGTATAAAAATTACTTATATTTCTGTAACTTCACAACAAATTGTTTGTTTTATTTTATAGTCGCCAGCGCCGAAGCTGTAGCGAGCCGCACACAATGACACGCTTCATTGAGTTGGTCAGGAAAATCGAGGACGGTTGGTTTTTTAGACGTACTTCTTCAGAGAGAGTTTCTGCGTACCTGCGTCTGTTAGCCTATGATGACTGGAGGTGGACAGTAACATGCGGCACTACAATTACAGGAACTGTGTGGCGCACAGGTCTGGAGGATAAGGAGATAACGGAACTGAAGGCTTTGGTCGAACACAGTTCAAACAGCACGACAGGTCTTGAAACAGGTGTCCTATTGACGAATCACGGGAACATTGCTATAAGTCACGCTATCACCGGCATTAGCTGCGGAGGATTTAACCGCGACACTCATGTGACGACTGCTGCAATTGTTGGTTTAACGTCGAATATCGATAGCCTATTTCTATCGACTATCGCAGGCGACATCGGTCAAACAACGCTGTTACACTACGCATATCCGAAGAAGTATCGGCTACTTGGTCCGTCCGGTGATTGGGACAGCATCTCCTGTCCGAACGTTTATCACTTGAAAGGTATGTCATCGTCGGAATTGACTGATGCCGAAATGCTGGGAAACGTGGACGGCGTCATTTTGGGCACTATCATTCCGATGATAAAGCAGAAACCATTGAGTGAAATATTGCACGATTACTACCAAGGCAATGGGGTCGACGCAGGTGGAAGGAAGTTCAAGGCTTCAGGCAGAATTGCAACTTTTGGGGAGTTAATTCCTGATTATGAACTGAAAGCTCAGTCACTGGCATTCACAAAGGCGTTTTATAATTTAAAAACAGTAATTAAGTGGTTGAAAAGCTTTGGGGAACATGTCGACATTAGCAATGGGACATCCAAGGAATGTATTTTAAAAAAAGTCCCGGCGACCGTGCAACAATTCTACAAGAAGTTTTACACACACTGTCCTGATGTGTTAACGACGAAATACAGAATAAAATACTTCGTTGATCTAGTGAAACAGTTGGAGAGGGAGACAAACTTTGGCATTGCTGATATGACGCGGGCAATTGTTACTGCGAGCAAATATTCGTTGCCGGGTTCCCTTAGAAAGGTACTACACATGAAAAAGGTCGACTATACCTACACAAGCGGCTTCTCATGGTACGTGATCCGAGAGATGTTGTTGCACCGCTTTGCAGACAGAGACGGTAAGCGAGAACTGGGAGTCATCGACGCAGGCGGAGACACTGTGGCCGTTGGACCCGTTCTTGCTGGTTTGACCGTCGGTGCTAACTACAAAACAGAACCTTCTGGAAACATGACAGAAGTTGGACTGGCAGCATTGCACTCGGTCACAGTCACCGGCATATTAGCGTCAGCAGCTGACTCGCGAGCATGGAAGTTGAATACACCGAAGGAAATAATGGGATTGACTGGAGTTTGGGTCACATCCAGTTGCCCCCCTAAATATCGACTCAAAAAGAAAATAAAGCCGGATCAACAAACAACACGCGCTGAACTGTTGGGTGGTATTGACGGCCTCGTTCTCGGGGTGCATGTCTCCAAGTGGTTGGCGGCAGACCCCCGTTTAAAGCTAAGTGACGTCTTAGAAAGCTACTACGGCGTCGGCTACCAATCTGTATCCAGTCAAAACAGACTGGATCAGTTCAAAATTATATTTCCAAAGAATGATGTGTTCTTACGGCAACTGTCAAAACAAACGAATATTATTACACGAAACGAGAAACACATGGTGAAGACTTTCTATGACACCATGTTTCCCTCCAGAGGTAAGCATAAAACTGACTTGTGGGTTGATAACATTGAATGGGGATGGCGCTCAATATCACTTTCAAAAATATGTGCGTACGTGCGTGCATGCATGCATGTATGTGTGCGTGCGCCTGTGTGTACAGCTGTATATGTTCAATAATTTGTTTGTACTGGATGTAAATATATGTATGTATGTATGTATGTATGTATGTATGTATGTATGTATGTATGTATGTACGTATGTACGTATATGTGTATGTGTGTATGTGTATGTATATGTTTATGTGTGCATGTGTGTATGTGTGTATGTATGTATGTATGTATGTATGTATGTATGTATGTGTGTATGTGTGCATGTGTGCATATGTGTTTGTGCGCTGTGTGTATGCATCCACATGGTTACATACTTACTACATAAATAGGTAATCATGTGTGCAGGTATACGTGTTTACGAATACGTTAAATACATGGATGGCAACCAAACTATGCATGTGTGTATGTGTATGTATGCGTGTACAACTTTAATCATTTGAAAACTCACTTATTTAGAGGAGGCGAAAACTTCTTCCGGATCGCGTGTCCTGCCCAACTACAGTAGTGGAGGCCAGTAGGTTTAACATATTTGTTTGCAAATATATTCACTCTTATCTTTTTTTTATCTATTATTATTTAGATGATACCTCTTCTGGATCACGGTTCCTGCCCAAATACCGAACGCTGGTGGCAGTTTACCCGGGTGACAAAGCGGAGGGCGGCGACATCAGTGGAGATGACCTGCGCAAGAAACTGACCGGGAACCTGCAGTTGGACAACGTCAAGACACTCGCGGCCATCGACGGTTTACGCTTGTCCTACATGCTCAACCAGCTGGACGGCCACCACATCCCGAAGGACAACTCACAGGGCGCATTCATCGGACGCGACAAGAAGGTGTATATATACGACATACCAACGCTGAAGACTTACCTGACGAAGAAGTACGGAGATCCACTGAACGCCTCGTTAGTGTCGGAGGTGACCGGACAGAGTGGCATCATGATGTTTGACGTCTCACAAACTGACCGCAGTGCCGGCTCAGTCGGACTCTGGGACGGCAAAAACATGTACCAGATAAAGGATTACACCAAGGCACCCTCTGTCCGGTCAGTTACTCTCTGGAAGACGAATGGTAAGAGGTTTCTTCAAGTATATGACGACACTAAATAGGTTATTTCAGATAGCAATTTATATGTTCTTTGGTAGGAAAACTAATTGGAGGTATGCTTTCATTGTACGTGTCCAGAAAATGCAGGTTAAATCTAATCAGAATAACACGTTTGCCCCAGTAGCAGATGGTGAAAGCGAAGAATAACAATGAGAACTAGATATATATTCAACGTTTTTCATCATTACTTACCCATATACTGATGATTTTAGTGTACGTTAAAACACGCCAGCGGACAATCATAGTCGACATAATTGAGTTTTTCGCAACTTGCGAAAGGGTAAATTGCATCATCATAGAATAGAGAGGCAGAACCACTTATTGTCCAGTCTTTTTTCGCCGCATTTTTACACTGGCCGTTAAAAAATAATGTATCAAGTTATCCGATGATTTCATCGAAACTAAATAACATGCAGTTGCACAAACGAGCCACTAGATAGGTTTGATTTTTTACAAAATGTTTCCAACCCGAGAGGAGCGAAAATATAATTTTAATAATTTGCCATTTTAGTGATAGTGACTATTACTACTGCGAGGACGGTTCAGATGAGCCGTATCACGACCACCTTAATTTGATGTTGGTGGATTTTGGAGTAAGGTGGAAACACTTCCACCTTTTAAACCCAGGAAATCTCAGTTCGTCAAAACTCGATAGCCATTTGCACGCAAGCACACACGTAAGCTAGAAATCGCATATGCGATCTTGTAGCTAAGCCCACGTTGTTTTTAGCGGTTATGTCATTTGTAGTATGTATGATTATCTATGTTATAGTGAGATGTTGTTCACATGTATAATGTTATTTCAATAAAACTCACAATGTGAATATATGTTAAAAAAACAATTGATCATCAACACGTCGTCATTGGTCGACCGGAGCCTGAACACCGAGAACCCGTTTCCATAACAGTAGATTGTTCAATTCGGATGGAAGGTCAGCCTCTTCAACTTTAAGGTTTTCACATATCGATTTGGTTTATCTTTTTATTTGTTTCCCTCTGTTTTTCTTTGTACAATTGATTAACGGCGCAAATGAAGAATCGTGCAGTTTATCATAATGTTACTCAATACGTATGTATGCACGTGCACTTGCGTCTCTCATATATCGTACTTATTCAACTTCGATGCGTGTGGACATGTAGTAAGTACATATATACAAGTACCTGGTTTTAAATATGAATTGCAGGATGCGCCTCACTGTCTGAGGTGGGTGACTGCAAGTTTTACAACTGCGTGGACTCGAGAGTTCCTTGTGGAGACGATGGCTACGCCATAGGATATGGCTACAGATATTGCAGTAGATTCACCGAACACTACGACAAATTTACTGACGACGTGAGTAGGTTAAAAGGCAGTGGTGTTCGTGAATTTAAGCTGTTGACTAATATTATGTAGTAGTTGCAAGTAATAAGGAACATCATTATAACACATTAATTTAAAAAAACAAATGTTTATATATTGTCATCTTGTGGTGTAATATAGACGTATGTCTTTGCAATTAAAATTATTTCCTTCCGAATGGGGACATCCATGTGTGTGCGTACCGTAATTTCACATGTTACTGTTTCTTACTTGAACATATGTTCCCAGGGAAAGGCGTGGGTGGACGAAGTTCGAAAGTGTTTGATGAAGGCAATAGCGCCGTTCTACAAAGGAGCACACGACTGTGATACCATCAAGAGAATCGCCTTCGACTCCCACGTCGACTGCTACATCAAGAGCGGGGTAGGATTCTGCAAAATGACGTCAGACTCCTCAAACTGGGATGCCCTGTGGGCCGTGTACGAACTGAAAGACTTTGCGGGACCAGATTCCGCAGCTGCGTGGAAACAGGTAACCTCTACTATACACAGACATAGTTATTTTGTTTAAACGTGTTAACTCATTGCCCTACTGTAGTCATACAGTTTATAAACCTACAAGATACGCGTGAGCTCGCCCGCCAACTGTAACACTGAGGTAATTACATCAATGTATTCTTTGTGACTATATGCAGGTGTTAGACACAAGCAAGAACTGCATCAAAGAGTTGAAGAAAAGTCTTATTGGCGCCCTCGATGAGATTGTGAAAGACGGCTATGACAAACTGCGGCAAAGTCTTGAGCCAAATCAGTTGACCGCCAGCGTACAGCATGGTAGGCAAATACACGCACATACACACACATACACAAACACATACACACACATACGCACACATACACAAACACATACACACACATACACACACATACACATACACAAACACACACACGCACACGCACACGCACACGCACACGCACACGCACTCGCACTAACTTTATATCACACATATGCACTCAAGCACGCGCACTGGCACACGCACTATTAGTCAAGAAGTATCCTCTTTATTAACGGGTGTTTAGCGTTCGGTGTGTTCAGCACCAAACTGACGCCTTCGGTTGAATTCTATTTACCCCAGTGTTGGCCCATCCCAGCCGACTCGATACATTACGACGATTTGTAGGCGAAACAGCCTGCGTAGCACACTACTCTTTCTTTCTCCAGATATGCCCTCCCAGTGCATCGCCTACGCCAACGCCGGCGACTGTCGTTTCTACTCGTGTTTCCACGTAAGGTTCCCTTGCGACGTGTTTGGCGCGAGTCACATGGCCGACTTCGAGCTTCAGTTGTGTATAGATATCGACATGCAGAGTGAATATTTCGATTCAGAGGTAACTATTATCACTGCCTCTGGAAGAAGAAACTGATGAGCAATTGCCGTGGTCTGTGTTAAACAACTAAAAACCGGGTACTTCAACAGAGATCTGAATATATGGCTTGACTTGCGTAACTTCACTTAAATGCATAGACCTATTGACTGCTCGGGGAGCTCGCTGTCCTCCAAGAGGTTGTATCATTCCATCTTACTTTATTTACAGCATAGCGCTATTCCGTCAAAAGCGGAAGCCCTGTATCATTTATGATCTAGTCACTCCACCTCTTTTGAGGCCTCCCTCTATTCCGCTGTCCATTGAAATATTGCTTGAATGCCTGAATAACAATGGTCGGTCGGTCGGTCGGTCGGTCGGTCGGTCGGTCGGTCGGTCGGTCGGTCGGTCGGTCGGTCGGTCGGTCGGTCGGTCGGTCGGTCGGTCGGTCGGTCGGTCGGTCGGTCGGTCGGTCGGTCGGTCGGTCGGTCGGTCGGTCGGTCGGTCGGTCGGTCGGTCGGTCGGTCGGTCGGTCGGTCGGTCGGTCGGTCGGTCGGTCGGTCGGTCGGTCGGTCGGTCGGTCGGTCGGTCGGTCGGTCGGTCGGTCGGTCGGTCGGTCGGTCGGTCGGTCGGTCGGTCGGTCGGTCGGTCGGTCGGTCGGTCGGTCGGTCGGTCGGTCGGTCGGTCGGTCGGTCGGTCGGTCGGTCGGTCGGTCGGTCGGTCGGTCGGTCGGTCGGTCGGTCGGTCGGTCGGTCGGTCGGTCGGTCGGTCGGTCGGTCGGTCGGTCGGTCGGTCGGTCGGTCGGTCGGTCGGTCGGTCGGTCGGTCGGTCGGTCGGTCGGTCGGTCGGTCGGTCGGTCGGTCGGTCGGTCGGTCGGTCGGTCGACTTTGACTCTTCACCTTCGAATAGTATTTGTTTTATTTGCTTGTATCCATTCCAGGGTCGACAGTGGCTGAAATCAACAAATCAGTGTCTGATGCGGAAGTTGCTGCCTCTATACGACCAGTCATCAATTAGCTGCGTTGACCTGCATAACATCATGTTCCGAGACCGTATTGACTGTCTCGTTGACTCGGGTTTCTGCGGCGTCACAGACTCGGCGGCTAATCGTTGGGCGATCGACCTTGGCACCGATGTAAAGACACACCCAGTTCAGTTACCGGACAAATCAGACTTGTCTATCGCCGGTCGAGAATACTTCTACAGCGAGCTCACTTCCTTGCGTCGTCTCATGGGTTACGCTAACTATGTGTGCTTCAATAAAGGACTGAAGAAACACCCCACTTTCTACGCACGAGTGCGCACCCCGTCCGGTTACAAGCTGGTGGAACAGAACTGACGCGTCAGTCAATCACATGGAAATATGTGTATTGTGTGACTTCGAAGTTTGGATTTGACATTCGCCACTTAAGATCAGTTCAGTTCATCGAATGCCAACGCCGTTGGAACATAATTTAACCGAAAACAACGATAATGAGAGAAAGTAATGATTGAACGAGGATGTTCGCAAATCTTGCCCGATGCATTCTTATTGTAAAATTTGGCAGCATACGCTCACCATACCACTGGGTAATCACCATACCACAAGGTTATCACCATACCACTAGGTTATCACCATACCACAAGGTTATCACGACTGTTGTTTACTATAATATTTTGTTATCACATCACTGTATACTGCTGGTCACATTTCTTCTATCTTTTACCAAAATCTGCAACATTTGTATTTGCTTTTTCTTTCTTTGAAATGTTATTGTTATTACGTACTATGGAAGTTGACCCACTACAGGATGCAACTTTACTCAACATGTACTGCTGATATTTTGTGTATAGTTTTTTTGGAATTTATATTAATAATTGTGTTAATGATATGTTTACATTTGTTGTTTGAAGACAAATACATCGCTTGCTTGTTTTAACTTAAACAATGATAAAACACACTCACAACGTTTTATTCATATAACATTAACCATATTCAATACGATTAGTTTTGGAATGCTAATAGGCGCTACGACTAATATTAGATCATGTAGCTGTTTAATAATATTATTATATGAGGCAGTTGCTTGAAAGTTATTCTAAGTAGATGCGTTTACCGAAGACATGTAATGGCTGCTACAAAAACATTACTGTGCACAATATCATGCATGATTTATGTACTTATATTTGCTTTTAAATATGTACTAAATAAATTTGATCAAAAATATGTATTTCCTATTGGACAGTAATATAAGCTTTATAAATAATAACATCATTATAGTGAATAGTTTTATTAAGATTGTGTTTTTTTGTCGATGGGGGTTTATTCGTTGGGATATTTTGTCCGTGGAACGTTTGTCAAGTGGAGCTTTTGTCCGCGCATCAGTGTGCGTGCGTTCGTGCGTGCATGCGCGCGTGCGTGCGTATGTGTGAGCAAATGAGAAAGTGAGTATTTTAGACGCACAATCTTGATAAAATTATTATATTACACAATGCGTGTCCGTGTTCTACTAGAATGACGGCTCTCGGAAAATCCTTAGAAACATTAATCAAGATCATAAGCTGCTCGCTGCTCGGTATAGATAATATTGCACTGCTGGTTTTGGCTGTGGACACAACTAGTATTCACTACATATGGTTCGACCCAGTGTCATAGCATTATTGAAAACACTTGTTAGCAAAAACAGCTGAAAGCAGTTTTATTCGATTAAACGGATTAATCAAACATGAAAAAAAATCAAGAAAAGCAAAATGTACAGGGCAGACAAGCCATACTGTAAAAACGGTGACACGGGTTCATTAGCGGTTACATAATTACCCACTGATATCATAAGAATGGACGTGGGGAGGTTAAGTTCTATAAGATGATCTCAGTTTGATAACAGCCGACATCAACGACTGGGTTGGCGAGCCGGCCATCAATGGCTATTCTAACGAGGTCATATTGGGTGCCGTCGTGTATTGTTAGCGCGTGTTGTGAATGCGTCAGCCGACGGCCTAGCTCGTTCCCAAACAATAACGAACGACGATTGCACCTTGAAACGAAGTCGCGACAAACACTGACAATACGCGACGACCTAAACCGTTTACAGGGCGTGACGGCTGATGCGACCCCTAGACCCCTGGACCCCTGGACCCCGGGATCCCGGGACCCCTGGACCCCTGGACCCCGGGACCCCTGGACCCCGGTATCCTGTGACCCCTGGACCCCGGGACCCCTGTACCCCGGGACCCCTGGACCCCTGGACCGAAAGCACTTCGTTGTTAGACCAATCAATATAACCTCACCTTAGTATGTCATCGTCACGAGACAAGGACTGTCTGACTCTGGTTGTCAGATGTAGTATGCTATGAATGTATGTAGCAGCAACTGTCACTATGTGAACGTTTGAAATACATCTTAGACGCAGAGTCGCCGTTAGGATTTTCTAAAGAACGGTTGATGCATACATTCACTTGGCATTACAATAATCATAATTACACTTGATGATCTGTCCATTGGTGAATGAGACAATCCAAATGAGACAATCTAGTGGATGCTGTTATTCGCAGTAAGTGAACCGTGTCCGATGTATTGGACCCACTCTGCATATATTGTAGTTGTTCTCGTTTGATTTTACATAACTGCATTCAGACAACGTACAATAATGTTATGTCATATGGATTTTGGGATTTTCCAGTTGGACTTCAGTTCACTGGTTTCACGATACCACTAGACGACATATGTTATGGAAATCCTGAGTAGCAATAAACATTATTGATGTTAGTGAGTTTATGCCATATCAAGACATACCCAGTTCAGTTACCGGGCAAATCAGACTTGTCTATCACCGGTCGATAATACTTCAACAGCGAGCTCACTTCCTTGCGTCGTCTCATGGGTTACGCCAACTACGTGTGCTACAATAAAGGACTGAAGAATCACGCCACTTTCTACGCACGAGTGCTCACCCCGTCCGGTTACAAGCTGGTGGAACAGAACTGACGCGTCAGTCAATCACACGGAATAGGTAGTGATAACAATATTATTGACGTTACGTGACTTCGAAGTGTGGATTCGACATTCGCTGCTTCAGTTCAGTTCAGTTCATCGAATGCCGACGCCACGTTCTGTTGCGTTGGGAACGTAGGTTATTCGAAACAATGATATTGAGAGAAAGTAAAGAACGATCGAGGCTGTCCGAACATCTAGTTCCATTTGATTGAAAGCCAACGCCATGTTCTGTTGCGTTGGGAACGTAGGTTATTCAAAACAATGATATTGAGAGAAAGTAAAGAACGATCGAGGCTGTACAAACATCTAGTTCGATTTGCAATATGTAGTTTTATTGTAAAATTCGGCGGCATAAGCTCACTATGCCATCAGAATATTACGACTGTTGTTTGCTAAAATATTTTATTGTTCACGTTATCATGCTGCTGGTCACATTTCTTCTATCTTTTACCAAAATCTGCAACATTTGTATTTGCTTTTTCTTTCTTTGAAATGTTATTGTTATTACGTACTATGGAAGTTGACCCACTACAGGATGCAACTTTACTCAACATGTACTGCTGATATTTTGTGTATAGTTTTTTTGGAATTTATATTAATAATTGTGTTAATGATATGTTTACATTTGTTGTTTGAAGACAAATACATCGCTTGCTTGTTTTAACTTAAACAATGATAAAACACACTCACAACGTTTTATTCATATAACATTAACCATATTCAATACGATTAGTTTTGGAATGCTAATAGGCGCTACGACTAATATTAGATCATGTAGCTGTTTAATAGTATTATTATATGAGGCAGTTGCTTGAAAGTTATTCTAAGTAGATGCGTTTACCGAAGACATGTAATGGTTGCTACAAAAACATTACTGTGCACAATATCACGCATGATTGATGTACTTATATTTGCTTTTAAATATGTACTAAATAAATTTGATCAAAAATATGTATTTCCTATTGGACAGTAATATAAGCTTTATAAATAATAACATAATTATAGTGAATAGTTTTATTAAGATTGTGTTTTTTTTCGATGGGGGTTTATTCGTTGGGATATTTTGTCCGTGGAACTTTTGTCAAGTGGAGCTTTTGTCCGCGCATCAGTGTGCGTGCGTTCGTGCGTGCATGCGCGCATGCGTGCGTATGTGTGAGCAAATGAGAAAGTGAGTATTTTAGACGCACAATCTTGATAAAATTATTATATTACACAATGCATGTCCGTGTTCTACTAGAATGACGACTCTCGGAAAATCCTTAGAAACATTAATCAAGATCATAAGCTGCTCGCTGCTCGGTATAGATAATATTGCACTGCTGGTTTTGGCTGTGGACACAACTAGTATTCACTACATATAGTTTGACCCAGTGTCATAGCATTATTGAAAACAATTGTTAGCAAAAACAGCTGAAAGCAGTTTTATTCGATTAAACGGATTAATCAAACATGAAAACAAATCAAGAAAAGGAAAATGTACAGGGCAGACAAGCCATACTATAAAAACGGTGACACGGGTTCATTAGCATCACCATATAGCGGTTATATAATGACCCACTGATATCATAAGAATGGACGTCTTCTTCTTCTTCTTCCTGTCAAGGACTGGGCACCTTAAGAGCGTTGTAAGTCCTGCTCGGCGCCTCTCACGCGCCGGGAATTGGTGGGTTAGAGATAGAGACCACCACTCGTTGAGTCCACGACAGGTTACACTTTTACCCCCTGTGTGGGATCTTTTACTTCCCCTGGCATAGGCACCAGGTAGAAGGGACCAACGGCTTTTAGTGTATCTTCCGAAAGACACGGGCAAAGTGGGGTGAACGAAATTGCCCAGGTTTTGAAACGGCAGCAGGGGGTTTTGAACCCCGGTCCCTTCGACCGAAAAGTCCGACGCTCTGCCACAGGTGGTTTTGAACCCCGGTCCCCTCGACCGAAAGTGGACGTGGGGAGGTTAAGTTCTATAAGATGATCTCAGTTTGATAACAGCCGACATCAACGACTGGGTTGGCGAGTAGGCCATCAATGGCTATTCTAACGAGGTCATATTGGGTGCCGTCGTGTATTGTTAGCGCGTGTTGTGAATGCGTCAGTCGACAGCCTAGCTCGTTCCCAAACAATAACGAACGACGATTGCATCTTGAAACGAAGTCGCGACAAACACTGAAAATACGCGACGACCTAAATCGTTTACAGGGCGTGACGGCTGATGCGACCGCTGGACCCCTGGACCCCGGGACCCCTGGACCCCTGGACCCCTGGACCCCGGGATCCCGGGATC
>BSQZ01000173.1:0-55000 GCA_033239005.1 Lamellibrachia satsuma | reverse complement strand
GGTGTTGACGCCACGTATAATTTGTTGTGCCAAAGCAAATCTAATTTTAACGAAGCCTTGATACAAAGAAATCGTCAGATTGTGTGGACGTTCAGTGTACAACTTCCCGTTGGTCCATTCTGAAGCAACAGCGTTCTTCTTCAAAGGAAACTATGTTAAGTGGGTCTATAATAGCACTAATTATGAGGCGTTGCGTTGGTCTATTCGGACGTTACTTTGTATAATCACTACCGCTAAAGAAGACAACTGCTCAGTAAAGTGCAAGGCGGTGTGTTGCCCCATTGTACCCATTGTTCCCATTGTTCTCATTGTACCCATTGTTCCCATTGTTCCCATTGTCCCAATCATTGTCCAGACAATTGTGTAGTAGTATTGACTGCTTTCTTCATATCTTTCCACGTGGTTCAATGCTTCGCTACAGTTGCTATTGTTGTTAGCTTTGCTATTGTTGATACTATTGCTACTATTAGTAGCAATAGTATCAGGTCACTACAAATACATAGGTGTCCATCTTTATAACACACTTAGCTGGAATGTCCATGTTCACAGTGTGTGCTCCAAAGTCCACCAGCGGTTGCATTTTCTCCGAAGATTGAGAGCTTTTGGTGTTGATGAGAAAATACTTGTTATTTTTTATCGCTCCATTATTGAAAGGATACTGCGCTATTGGATTACTGCTTGGTTTGGCAATCTGTCTGTTCAGTTGAAATCACAACTTTCTCGCTTGATGAGAACTGCCATGAAAATAACAGGTTCCACATCTCCCATGACCTCCCTTCAGGAGATTTTTTAACATACATTAATAAGACAGTCAGTCAAGATTATGTATGATGCCAAACATGTTTTACACAATGAATTTCACCTTTTGCCATCTGGCAGACGCTACAGAACTCCTCCGTACAGGCTTAACAGATACAAATACTCATTTGTGCCACTGTCTATTAAACAACTTAACTCATGATGCCTGCTGCAAACAGTGTCACTTGTCGTTCTTAGCATAACAAGTAATGTGTATGCAATGTATATAATGTCTAATCATTTACTTTATTGAGTAATTATTATTATTATTACTATTATTTTAATTTGTCTCACTGTCTACTGATCTGCCGCTTTTATAGATTGGTTTTATGTAAATATTGCAATCATGTATGTTCTTACCCGAGACAACTTTCTCAATTTTATTGTTGAGACAATAAAGAAGTATGTTATGTTATGTTATGTTATGTTATGTTATATTATCTTATCTTATCTTTTCTTATCTTTTCTTATCTTATCTTATCTTATTACTAATATTGATACTACTGCTACTATTTCTACTATTGCTAATATAGCTATTATTTCTACAGTTGCTACAGTTGCTATTGTTGTACCATTGCCAACATTATCTCAACTATCTCCATTGTCATCATTGCCACCATTGTCAGTATTGCCACCATTGGCAGTATTGCCACTATTTTCAATATTGCCGTTATTGCACATATTTCTACTATTGTGAATATTACTACTGCTATAAATACTGCTACTATTACTATTACTACTTCTCATAGTACTACTACCGTTGCTGCTGCTAACACCACTACTACAAATAATAACTAACTTCTATGGCGCCTATATCCCCAGGATCCTGAGCTCAGATGCGCAATAAAGCAGACTCGTTAAGCATAATCGTGAACAGGAACGTGCAAAAGTCATTATCATAACGAGGAACAACCTAAGATTTATGGTGGAAGTGCAAATTGGAATAAAAATGCATTGAGTTGTTTGGAAAATAGCTACAGTTTCAGATGTTTTCAAAGTGATAGGGAGTTCATTCCAGACCCTAGGCGCAGTGACAGATAAAGCACGTTTACCCAAGTTAAGTTTTGTTTTAGGCACACTAAGTTGTTGTGTAATTGATTATCTGAGCTGCCTAGGGATATTTGACAGATGCAGGAGACTAGCCAAGTAGGGTGGTGGTTGTGTAGATAGAGTAAGATATTAAGACTGGAGAGCATAACATTAATTCGATGAGAAACAGGAAGCCAGTGTAACCGTTTAAGCAGTGGTATTGATGATGAAAACTGAGGCACCCTGAGAACCACACCTGCCAGACAATTTTGTACTCGTTGGAGTTTAGCCAAGTCTCTTTTAGCAATGTTAGTTAGTAGTGAATTACAATAGTCAAGGCGGCTACTAATTAATGCCGTTGATATTGTTTTAGCAGTAGATATGTGACGCCGAATTCGACGGAGATCACATGTATGATAGAAACAGGATTTACATTCTTGAGAAATATACTGGCGACGGTTGAAGTCACTATCAAAGACAACAACTAGATTACGAAAAAGCAATTTAATTGAAAAATAGTTGATGACCCTATTTCGTTGGTGTTTAGTGCCAATAATAATAATAAGGTATGTTTTATCTGGATTAAGTTTTAGCTTATTTGCTACTGTTACTGTTACTACTACTACTACTACTACTACTACTACTACTACTACTACTACTACTACTACTACTACTACTACTACTACTACTACTACTACTACTACTACTACTACTACTACCACTGCCACTACCACAACAACTAACATTACCACTGCCACTAACATTACCAGAACCCAACCACTACCACTACCACTACTACTGCTACCATTTGCAAATAAGTATACAGTACAGCAAACAAACTGGGAACATGCCTCGAATTCAGCTAAAACAAATATATATTAATTCTTATGAATACACGTGGAAGCTACATGGTGAAGAATAGCTTCGTCGGGATCCCTCCCATTAATTGTGTGTGGCGAATTTGAATGAATATATATATATACTACTTTCTGTTAATTGTAATTGTGTGATGTCGACTCATATTTGTGTAATTTCTTGTAAATATGCAATACGCGAGGTAGCGTCAGTCATGATCAAAATGCTATTGTTATGATCAAATATAAATATATTACCATGTGTAATTTACGTGTTCTGTGTAAATCATGAATAAATGTTTATAATTTTCCAGAAGGTATTTCTAGTTCGGCTAACGTTTAAAAAGTCACGAATGAGTATATTCAGATAACTGCTGGGCATTGCACGTTGTCCAATATAGGCGTATCGTAGTTGACGCTATATTTAATTTGTTTTGTTAGAACAAAGCTAAATGTTTCGATGAATTGAGAGAAAGAAGTTGTGAGAATGTGTCATTATTCAACGTAAAACTCTGCCATGGCCGGTCCCAAGCTCGGATGGGAAAAGAGGAGGGTTGGGCGTGGGGCTAGCACCCCCACCCCGTAAAAAAAAAAAAAAGATTGCTACAGAAACGCCGACAAAAGATACAGAGACTACAGTCCTGGAAGAGGAGGGTTCTTCGTTTCGAAGACTTATGACGCCATGTGGTGAAAGCCGGGAGTCCTCGGAAGCCACAGGGTCGAGCACCCTTCTTTCGTCCAGGAACATCACGATTGGATCGTGGAACGTGAGGACCTTATACCAGACAGGGAAGACAGCAAAGGTGGCAGCGGAAATGAGAAACTACAACCTTGCTTTGCTTGGAGTCAGCGAAACAAGATGGACACATACAGGACAGAGAAGGCTGCTTAGTGGAGAGATGCTGCTCTTCTCAGGACATGAGGAAGACAATGCTCCCCACACAGAAGGTGTAGCGCTCATGCTGTCAAGATCGGCACATAGTGCGCTGATAGGGTGGGAAGCTCATGGACCAAGAATCATCACAGCATCCTTCAGAACAAAGAAGAAGAAGATAAAAATGAATGTCATCCAGTGCTACGCACCTACAAACGACAGCGATGTAGAAAACAAAGATCAGTTTTATAACAGACTACAAACGATCATCGACAAGTGTCCAGTGAAAGATGTCAACATCCTAATGGGAGATTTCAATGCAAAGATTGGAAAGGACAACAAGGGGTATGAAGAAGTAATGGGAAAACATGGATTGGGAGAGATAAACGAAAACGGCGAGAGATTTGCTGACACATGCGCCCTTAACAAGATGGTCATCGGAGGCAGCATCTTCCCACATAAAAGGATACACAAAGCTACTTGGGTATCACCAGATCACGTGACAGAGAACCAGATAGACCACATCTGCATAGGCAAGACATTCAGAAGGTCCCTTCAGGACGTGAGAGTGAAGAGAGGAGCCGATGCTGCGTCTGACCACCACCTGCTTGTTGCCATACTGAAGCTGAAACTGAAGAAAAACCGAATGGAGACAGCAGTGAAGCGAAAAAAGTACAATGTCAGCTTCCTGAAGGATGCACAGACAAGAGAGGAATACAGATTGAAGCTCACCAACAGATTCCAAGTGCTGCAAGAGCTGCTCGAAGAAGAAACTGACCTAAACAAGCAGAACATAAAAGAGACATGGACATCAACCTGCCAGGAAGTTGTTGGCCCCAGGACACCGCAGCAGAAAGAGTGGATTTCAGTGGAAACTTTGCGCAAGGTCCAGATGCGGAAGGAGAAGAAAACAGCAGTAAACAACAGCCGCACAAGAACAGCAAAGGCAAAAGCGCAAGAAGAATATGCAGAAGTCAACAGAGAAGTAAAGAAGAGCATAAAGGTGGACAAGAGAAACTACATCGACAGCCTGGCAGAGGAAGCGGAACAGGCAGCAAGAAGGGGAAACATGAAAGAGCTTTACGACACTACCAGGAAACTGTCACTGCCACCCAGAGCGACCAGTGAAGGACAAAGAGGGAAATGCTATCATAGGAAATGAACAACAGCTGGACAGATGGGCCGAGCATTTCGAGGAACTCCTGAACAGACCCGCCCCGCCAAACCCGCCTGTCATCCACCCAGCAGAAGATGACCTACCTATTAACTGCGACAGACCTGCCAGAGAAGAAATCAAGAAAGCTATACAACAGCTGAAGAACAATAAGGCATCAGGGCCAGATGATATACCGGCAGAAGCACTCAAGGCAGTTGTGGACACTTCCGTGGAACTACTTTACCCTCTATTTGGGAAGATATGGGAAGAGGAAGAAGTGCCAGCAGACTTGAGAGAAGGCTACCTCATCAAGATCCCCAAGAAAGGAGACCTCAGAAATTGTGCTAACTACAGAGGGATCACACTCCTGTCAGTGCCAGGGAAAGTCTTCAACAGGATCATCTTGGAAAGGATGAAAGATATGGTCGACCCAATGCTTAGAGATCAGCAAGCCGGATTCCGCCAGAACAGATCGTGTTTAGACCAGATCGCAACATTGCGCATCATAGTAGAACAATCCTTAGAATGGAACTCTTCCCTCTACGTGAACTTCGTTGACTATGAAAAGGCATTTGACAGTGATGACAGGAAGACCCTCTGGAAACTGCTACGACACTATGGGGTACCCACTAAACTGGTCAACCTAATCAAGAACAGCTATGACGGAACAGGCTGTAGGGTAATCCATGGAGGACAGTTCACCTGTCGCTTCGAGGTAAAGACTGGAGTAAGACAAGGCTGCCTGCTGTCCCCATTCCTCTTCCTTCTGGCCATTGACTGGATTATGAAGATGACCACAGTACAGAGGACAAGTGGGATCCAGTGGACACTATGGACGCAACTTGAAGACCTGGACTTCGCCGATGACTTGGCACTGCTGTCTCACAGCCATCAACAGATGCAGGACAAGACGACAGAACTGGCAGCTGTCTCCTTACAAGTGGGCCTGAACATCCACAAAGGAAAGACCAAGGTCCTCAGGATGAATGCAGCCAGCACTGACCCAGTCACACTGGAGGGGAATGCACTGGAGGAGGTAGAGACCTTCACATACCTCGGCAGTGTCATCAACAAGCGGGGCGGCACAGACGCAGACGTCAGAGCAAGGATAGGCAAGGCAAGAGTGGCATTCCTGCAACTGAAGAACATCTGGAGCTCCAGAGTACTGTCATCACGCACACAAATCCGGTTGTTCAACTCCAACGTGAAGATGGTCTTGTTGTATGGAGCAGAGACATGGAGGATAACCAACACCACCATCAACAAAGTGCAGACCTTTGTCAACAACTGCCTGAGAAGAATCCTCCAGATCCACTGGCCAGACACCATCAGCAACAGTGAATTGTGGGAAAAGACACAACAACGACCTGTCGAAGAGGAAATCAGAAGAAGAAGATGGGCCTGGATTGGCCACTCGCTCCGAAAACCAGCAACAAGCACCACCAGGCAAGCGCTGACATGGAATCCTCAAAGCAAACGGAGAAGAGGACGACCAAGAAACACGTGGCGACGGGACCTCCAGGCAGACACCAGGAAGATGGGCTACACCTGGAATCAGTTAGAGAGGATGGCCCAGGACAGGGGACTCTGGCGATCTGTTGTCGACGGCCTATGCCCCAGGAAGGGCGATGGGCATAAGTAAGTAAGTAAGTATAATGAATACCATTGGCCAGTACTCGTAGCAAGGCAGTGCGTTGGTCCCGTGAGTGCTACATTGTAAATAACCAGGACGTTTTGGATTAGTTTACGGTGACGAGATGCTTATTCCAAAGAAAGCCGATTATACGTACTCACAAGTAACGTAAATATTAAATCAACTGTAGTAACAATAATAATTCATTAATGTTTTTTTTTATCTAGTCAAGTGTATTGGAAAACCTACAGCATGTGTGTGTGTGTGTGTGTGTGTGTGTGTGTGTGTGTGTGTGTGTGTGTGTGTGTGTGTGTGTGTGTGTGTGTGTGTGTGTGTGTGTGTGTGTGTGTGTGTGTGTGTGTGTGTGTGTGTGTGTGTGTGTGTGTGTGCGTGCCTGCGTGTGTGTCTTTAACTCACATGTTATGAACAGAGCAGAGGTTTCTGCATGATGGCATCAACTCTAGTTAATTGGGATCTACTGATTGAGTTCTACGAAACACAGAACGGTGAATGGAAGAAGTAAGATAATAAACGCATGATTACAGGTAAGAACCTGCAGTTTCCTTCTCGAAGCGTCCCTTTTAATTGTGTTCCTATTCACACAGCCGGGAGTATGGAGACAGTGGACGATGTTACACATTTGCCAATTGCTTTCCTGGTTGACTGTTCATAATCGACTCCGTAGGAGGTGCGCCAATTAATGCATGTATAACCCACACTGGCGTACGGCCATTACAAAGAAATAATTATTTAATGTGTAGCTCTGCTGGCACTGGACACAGGCCGTTACCCCCTCTGAGCGTATCGGTTATGCCGACTCCGGCTATTGCCGCTTCTACCAATGCTACCAACAAAGATTCCCATGCAACGTGTTTGGTGTGAGTCAAATGACAGACTTCGAATTCCCTGCGTTTAACGATATGCTGCCTGCCTGCCTGCCTGCCTGCCTGCCTGCCGGCCGGCCGGCCGGCCGGTCGGTCGGTCGGTCGGTCGGTCGGTCGGTCGGTCGGTCGGTCGGTCGGTCGGTCGGTCGGTCGGTCGGTCGGTCGGTCGGTCGGTCGGTCGGTCGGTCGGTCGGTCGGTCGGTCGGTCGGTCGGTCGGTCGGTCGGTCGGTCGGTCGGTCGGTCGGTCGGTCGGTCGGTCGGTCGGTCGGTCGGTCGGTCGGTCGGTCGGTCGGTCGGTCGGTCGGTCGGTCGGTCGGTCGGTCGGTCGGTCGGTCGGTCGGTCGGTCGGTCGGTCGGTCGGTCGGTCGGTCGGTCGGTCGGTCGGTCGGTCGGTCGGTCGGTCGGTCGGTCGGTCGGTCGGTCGGTCGGTCGGTCGGTCGGTCGGTCGGTCGGTCGGTCGGTCGGTCGGTCGGTCGGTCGGTCGGTCGGTCGGTCGGTCGGTCGGTCGGTCGGTCGGTCGGTCGGTCGGTCTTTTGTCATTGACTGTTTAAAGCAAATAACTATCGCATAATGCAAAACTATTGTTCCACAGTAATTAGTTTAGATACGATCGTTTACTTTAATGTGTTCCCATTCGTTACTCGTGACGCCTTACGAAATGTTCTTGCAAAGAGGTAGGTCAATAGTAGAAATGAATTGATATATTCAGGTGACTGCTTGAGATAGCATTCGGTACAACAAAGGTGTTGACGCCACGTATAATTTGTTGTGCCAAAGCAAATCTAATTTTAACGAAGCCTTGATACAAAGAAATCGTCAGATTGTGTGGACGTTCAGTGTACAACTTCCCGTTGGTCCATTCTGAAGCAACAGCGTTCTTCTTCAAAGGAAACTATGTTAAGTGGGTCTATAATAGCACTAATTATGAGACGTTGCGTTGGTCTATTCGGACGTTACTTTGTATAATCACTACCGCTAAAGAAGACAACTGCTCAGTAAAGTGCAAGGCGGTGTGTTGCCCCATTGTACCCATTGTTCCCATTGTTCTCATTGTACCCATTGTTCCCATTGTTCCCATTGTCCCAATCATTGTCCAGACAATTGTGTAGTAGTATTGACTGCTTTCTTCATATCTTTCCACGTGGTTCAATGCTTCGCTACAGTTGCTATTGTTGTTAGCTTTGCTATTGTTGATACTATTGCTACTATTAGTAGCAATAGTATCAGGTCACTACAAATACATAGGTGTCCATCTTTATAACACACTTAGCTGGAATGTCCATGTTCACAGTGTGTGCTCCAAAGTCCACCAGCGGTTGCATTTTCTCCGAAGATTGAGAGCTTTTGGTGTTGATGAGAAAATACTTGTTATTTTTTATCGCTCCATTATTGAAAGGATACTGCGCTATTGGATTACTGCTTGGTTTGGCAATCTGTCTGTTCAGTTGAAATCACAACTTTCTCGCTTGATGAGAACTGCCATGAAAATAACAGGTTCCACATCTCCCATGACCTCCCTTCAGGAGATTTTTTAACATACATTAATAAGACAGTCAGTCAAGATTATGTATGATGCCAAACATGTTTTACACAATGAATTTCACCTTTTGCCATCTGGCAGACGCTACAGAACTCCTCCGTACAGGCTTAACAGATACAAATACTCATTTGTGCCACTGTCTATTAAACAACTTAACTCATGATGCCTGCTGCAAACAGTGTCACTTGTCGTTCTTAGCATAACAAGTAATGTGTATGCAATGTATATAATGTCTAATCATTTACTTTATTGAGTAATTATTATTATTATTACTATTATTTTAATTTGTCTCACTGTCTACTGATCTGCCGCTTTTATAGATTGGTTTTATGTAATCCTAGATCTTTGTGACAAAAGAAGGGAATTGAAAAGGAGAAAATGTGATCCTGAAGGTGCAGCAAAATACAGAGAAGTCAACAAGAAGATTAAACAAGATATGAGAAGAGCAAAAGATAACTGGATAGCAGAACAATGCTGTGAAATTGAAGACAGCTTGAGCAAGAACAACAGCAAGAAGGCTTATCAAATAGTGAAAGACCTGACATCAGTGAAGAAAGGGATAACTACCACTATCCAAGACAAATCAGGGAAATGCCTGACAGAAGAACAGCAGATCCTCAATCGATGGACAGAATACTGCTCAGAATTGTACAGCCACAACACCAACGGAGACCCAGTAGTACTAAATTGTACACAGACTACTGAAGAGGACGACTACCCCATTCTTCGTGAGGAAGTGGAGGCTGCAGTAAAGTCTCTGAAAAAAGGAAAGTCAGCTGGAATTGATAACATACCAGCAGAACTGGTTCAAGCTGGGGGAGAAGCCTTGATTACCACACTTACAACAATCTGCAACAAGATCTGGCAGACAGGAGAATGGCCCACCCCATGGACTCAGTCACTGATCATAACACTTCCCAAGAAAGGCAACCTACAGATGTGCCAAAATTACAGAACAATCAGCCTCATCAGCCACCCGAGCAAAGTCATGTTGAAGATACTACTCAACAGACTCAAACCCCAGGCAGAAGAGATCATCGCTGAAGAACAAGCGGGTTTTCGAGCAGGACGGAGCACCAGTGAACATATCTTCAACCTTAGAATCCTTTGCGAGAAATACCTTCAACATCCGCAAAGCGTGTATGTATCATGCCTTCATATATTTCAAGAAGGCCATTGATAAGGTATGGCATGCGGCTCTATGGGCAACCACGAGGAAGCACAACATTGGCTCCAAGCTTGTCCGAACCATTGAAAACCTATATGCAAATGCCACCAGTCCAGTAATCTTCAACAGTAACATAGTAGTCTGGTTTCGAACAACAGTCATAGTTCGACAAGGATGCCTACTATCACCAACGCTCTTCAACTTTTTCTGGAAAGGATCATGAAAGATGCTTTAGGAAACCATGAAGGCACTGTCATCATTGGAGGCAGGACAATCACCAACCTTCGTTTTGCTGACGACATCGACGGCTTAGCAGGTGATGAACAAGAACTAGTCAATTTAGTGGAGCGCCTTGAAAAAACATCTACATCATACGGCATGGAGATCAGTGCCGAAAAGACCAAACTGATGACGAACAACCCACAAGGCATCAGCACAGAGGTCAAAGTTAATGGACAGAGACTTCAGACAGTAACAAGCTTCAGGTACTTGGGATCAATTATCACAGATGAGGGTTCCAAACCGGAGATACTTGCAAGGATTGCACAGACAACAGCAGCACTAACAAGGTTGAAACCCTTATGGAACGACAGAAACATCACGGTCAGTTCGAAGATAAGGCTGATGCGCTCCTTGTCATGTCCATCTTTCTGTACGCTTGTGAAACATGGACCCTCTCAGCAGATCTACAGAAGAGGATACAAGCCATGGAAATGAGATGCTTTCGGAAGATCTTGCGCATATCATACAAAGACCATGTTACTAACGAAGCTGTCCGCAACAAGATCAAAGAAGCCATCGGACCATATGATGACCTTCTTACAACAGTTAAGAAGCGTAAATTGAAGTGGTACGGTCATGTATCACGATCATCTGGCCTTGCAAAGACTATATTGCAAGGTACTGTAAGAGGGGGGAGACGAAGAGGTAGACAGAAGAAGAGGTGGGAAGACAACATCAAAGAGTGGACAGGAATGGAGTTCGCTGAGTCCCAGAGGGCTGTCGAGAACAGGGAAACGTCGAGAGAGCTGGTTAGAAAGTCATCAATGGTGCCCCAACGATCCTTACGGGTTATGGGAAAGTGAAGTGAAGTGAAGTTATGTAAATATTGCAATCATGTATGTTCTTACCCGAGACAACTTTCTCAATTTTATTGTTGAGACAATAAAGAAGTATGTTATGTTATGTTATGTTATGTTATATTATCTTATCTTATCTTTTCTTATCTTTTCTTATCTTATCTTATCTTATTACTAATATTGATACTACTGCTACTATTTCTACTATTGCTAATATAGCTATTATTTCTACAGTTGCTACAGTTGCTATTGTTGTACCATTGCCAACATTATCTCAACTATCTCCATTGTCATCATTGCCACCATTGTCAGTATTGCCACCATTGGCAGTATTGCCACTATTTTCAATATTGCCGTTATTGCACATATTTCTACTATTGTGAATATTGTGAATATTACTACTGCTATAAATACTGCTACTATTACTATTACTACTTCTCATAGTACTACTACCGTTGCTGCTGCTAACACCACTACTACAAATAATAACTAACTTCTATGGCGCCTATATCCCCAGGATCCTGAGCTCAGATGCGCAATAAAGCAGACTCGTTAAGCATAATCGTGAACAGGAACGTGCAAAAGTCATTATCATAACGAGGAACAACCTAAGATTTATGGTGGAAGTGCAAATTGGAATAAAAATGTTCAGTGTACAACTTCCCGTTGGTCCATTCTGAAGCAAAATCGTTCTTTTTCAAAGGAAACTATGTTAAGTGGGTCTATAATAGTACTAATTATGAGACGTTGCGTTGGTCTATTCGGACGCTACGTTGTATAATCACTACCGCTAAAGAAGACAACTGCTCAGTAAAGTGCAAGGCGGTGTGTTGCCCCATTGCACCCATTGTGCCCATTGTACCCATTGTTCCCATTGTTCCCATTGTTCCCATTGCACCCATTGTACCCATTGTTCCCATTGTCCCAATAATTGTCCAGACAATTGTGTAGTAGTATTGACTGCTTTCTTCATATCTTTCCACGTGGTTCAATGCTTCGCTACAGTTGCTATTGTTGTTAGCGTTGCTATTGTTGATACTATTGCTACTATTACTAAAATTGCTACTACAGCTACTATTGCTACTATTGTTAATATAGCTACTATTTCTACCGTTGCTACCGTTGCTATTGTTGCAACATTGCCAACATTATCTCAACTATCTCCATTGTCACCATTGCCAGCACTGCCACCATTGTCGGTATTGCCACCATTGCCACTGTTGTCACTATTGCCGTCACTGCACATATTGCTACTATTATTAATATTGTGAATATTACTACTGCAATAAATACTGCTACAAATACTGCTACTATTACTATTTCTACTACTCATAGTACTACTGCTGCTGCTGTTGCCGCTGCTAATAATAATAATAATAATAATTAACTTATATGGCGCCTACCTAAATACTCAGGAACCTGAGCTCACTAGTCCTGCGTCATACTAAGCGACACGTGACAATCACCAGTCTGGCAGAACAACATTGTTCTTTGTCTGGGAATGAGTCAGGCACAAGTCCGGGATAGCGCGCTACGAGGTTTGTTAAACTTAGGTTTGACTGAGGTGTGTGTGCGTGTGCGTGTGCGTGCGTGAGTGTGGGTTGGTGGGTGGGTGCGTGGGTGGGTGGGAGGGTGGGTGGGTGGGGTGCGTGCCTGTGTGTATGTGCGTGTGTGAGAGAGAGAACTCGTGAATATGTGCGAACATACGCTTACGCGCTCTATTAAACAGGCGCGATCAGACCGTTATTCGACCATTTTCAGGCATGACCTTAGGTAGCTTGAAACAATTTAAGTGTTTCTGATCACGACTAAGAAAGGCCAATCACACCTCGTGTCGTCGTATTTAAATATTAAATTTAATATTCAACTTTCATATTCGGAATCACACCATGACCATAACTGGTTGAGACACAATTATTTAACCAGGAGGTTAAATCCCACGTCTCACTTAAGTATGAAAAAGTATCGGAAGGCAATAACAGCTCACTAGACAACAACGAATTATTCTCAGCACATCACTCCTTTGGATGTCACGGAATCCTGTGTGGTCGATGAATGAACGAAAAGGGTACCGTCGAAAGTTTCTGAAAAAACTTGGTCAAATACAAATTCGCCTGCAGGGGCCTGATGCATGAACGGAGACAACGGCCGTAGTCTCAGACTATTTACAAACGAGACTTTCACGCGCCAGTCGCAAAGCATGGACGCAGACAAGTTAAAATATCGGACGAAAAGGCGCGAATGTTATGCCAGCGGTAACGTAGGCTTAATCGCGATAGTCCCAGATTATCAGACATTTCCAAGCCAAACCGGTATTTTTACACATTAAAGGAAACATGTATTAGCCATTTCTTAAACGATTAAAGGATATTCAAGTGTTCACCATTTATAAAATACATCGTCTACACGTTTTGAAAAATATATAATAATTTTGTTTTTATTTGCCACATAATGCTATATGCCATAAAACTGCATTGTATATGTCACTACGCCGTTTTTCGAGTCACACTAGTCTTTTGATGTGCGCCACTGTGCGGCCATGGTCACCCACGGTATTCACTTTGTCTGCAATCTTCTGCCACATTAACTCTTTCTTCTTTAGCGTCACTCCATTTTGAAAATGGGAGGTTAGCAGAGTTTTCTCCAACGCAATCTCCTCCAATAAAATTATATTTACTGCGTCAGTGCACTGCGGTTTTTTTTCGGCCGTTCATTCTTCGGCGGCGAAGAAACGTCTTTACTTGCCATGTTTACCGCAGTGATTACGTATGGGTTGCCGCCAACTTCGTCTTTCCACGCGCACTTCGCTAAAACGTTTGGGCTTCCCCGAATCTCCTGGTCTAAAATAGCACTATATCGAATGTCGGGACAATCGCGTTAGTCTCAGACTTCTTTGTCTCAGTCATATACACAGGCTGTCAAGTACCTGCAAGTCTCAGCAGAATACATATACACAGGAGGTCAAGTACCTGCAAGTCTCAGCAGAACACATATACACAGGCTGTCAAGTACCTGCAAGTCTCAGCAGAACACATATTCACAGGCTGTCAAGTACCTGCAAGTCTCAGCAGAATACATATACACAGGCTGTCAAGTACCTGCAAGTCTCAGCAGAATACATACACACAGGCTGTCAAGTAGCTGTAAGTCTCAGCAGAATACATATACACAGGCTGTCAAGTAGCTGTAAGTCTCAGCAGAATACATATACACAGGCTGTCAAGTACCTGCAAGTCTCAGCAGAATACATATACACAGGCTGTCAAGTAGCTGTATGTCTCAGCAGAATACATATACACAGGCTGTCAAGTAGCTGCAAGTCTCAGCAGAACACATATACACAGGCTGTCAAGTAGCTGTAAGTCTCAGCAGAATACATATACACAGGCTGTCAAGTACCTGCAAGTCTCAGCAGAATACATACACACAGGCTGTCAAGTAGCTGTAAGTCTCAGCAGAATACATATACACAGGCTGTAAGTCTCAGCAGAATACATATACACAGGCTGTCAAGTAGCTGTAAGTCTCAGCAGAATACATATACACAGGCTGTCAAGTACCTGCAAGTCTCAGCAGAATACATACACACAGGCTGTCAAGTAGCTGTAAGTCTCAGCAGAATACATATACACAGGCTGTCAAGTAGCTGTAAGTCTCAGCAGAATACATATACACAGGCTGTCAAGTACCTGCAAGTCTCAGCAGAATACATATACACAGGCTGTCAAGTACCTGCAAGTCTCAGCAGAATACATATACACAGGCTGTCAAGTAGCTGCAAGTCTCAGCAGAATACATATACACAGGCTGTCAAGTACATGCAAGTCTCAGCAGAACACATATACACAGGCTGTCAAGTACCTGCAAGTCTCAGCAGAATACATATACACAGGAGGTCAAGTACCTGCAAGTCTCAGCAGAATACATATACACAGGCTGTCAAGTACCTGCAAGTCTCAGCAGAATACATATACACAGGCTGTCAAGTAGCTGTAAGTCTCAGCAGAATACATATACACAGGCTGTCAAGTACCTGCAAGTCTCAGCAGAATACATACACACAGGCTGTCAAGTAGCTGTAAGTCTCAGCAGAATACATATACACAGGCTGTCAAGTAGCTGTAAGTCTCAGCAGAATACATATACACAGGCTGTCAAGTACCTGCAAGTCTCAGCAGAATACATATACACAGGCTGTCAAGTAGCTGTATGTCTCAGCAGAATACATATACACAGGCTGTCAAGTAGCTGCAAGTCTCAGCAGAACACATATACACAGGCTGTCAAGTAGCTGCAAGTCTCAGCAGAATACATATACACAGGCTGTCAAGTACCTGCAAGTCTCAGCAGAACACATATACACAGGCTGTCAAGTACCTGCAAGTCTCAGCAGAATACATATACACAGGCTGTCAAGTACCTGCAAGTCTCAGCAGAACACATATACACAGGCTGTCAAGTACCTGCAAGTCTCAGCAGAACACATATACACAGGCTGTCAAGTAGCTGTAAGTCTCAGCAGAACACAGAAGCTATGTCAAGACCACTGCTTCATAGACTGTACATTTCGTTGACCTGTGTCTGCATTGGTCAGTGTTGATATTTTCTTTTCCAGGTAGACTTCAAAAGTGCGTTGAAGCATCCGTCGCCGTCAGCCTACCCACATAAATATTACACAAACGACTTCAAAGTCGGCATCACAGGACCAATATTTCATTACGTTGTCATACCATATGATTTGTATTTTAAATATTGGTCAGGTATTCATACAACAATCGCTCAGTGAATCGCAGCACCGTGACAAGCATTCCACATGACGCACACGGTAATACATATGTGGAAACTAACGCAGCATTTGTGATAATACCCGTATCAATTACAAGACGCACCTTATCGCAGTAAATGTTTTACGTTACTGCTGCTGTAGTCTTTTACATAGAGCACATTGATCACCACACACGAAAACTGATCACCACATGCGAATACTTGTCTTCACGAGGCTAGTTGACGAACGTTGTAAGTTTAAAAAAACAAATGGTGCTACTTTATAATTCAGAAACAGAGTCGCCATCTATCGATCAATAATGACATTATATAACAAGTTTCAGCCTCGTGTCTGTTGTGCTTTGTATGGAATACAGGCTTTTTTCGGTCGCCTTGTTTTTATTTTCCTTAGATCTTTGTTGTCAAGAAATGATCCGGCCAAAGCATTTTGCAGTAGTCAAAAGTATGCAATGGCGCGCCAAGCGTAGTACACAGATGCCCGTTAATGAACTTGCATGTCTGACTCACATATGAACAATGACGCACCTCTCCCGGTGGTCGTAACGTTAGTCAATGTTTACGTGTATGATACATATCCAGGCCCGCGAACCATACCCGTTGCAACAGATACAGATGTATCAGTTACAATTAGTCTGGCTGACTCAACTGCATCGCGATGTGTTTTATGCATAATAATATGAATTTACAGTGTGAAAAGAAGTATTGCATCGGCAAGATGTGAACCCAAGATCCGTCCAATATAAGTATTTATTATGATTGCGTATTATTCTATATATTTGCTATATGTACTCGTTGCATGTTGAAATTTTTTTTTTTTACAATATAATGCATCTTTATATGCATCTTACAGAGTCGTCGAATGGGAAAACGACAACGCCTAGTACCACATACAAGTGTGATTCCGGTATTTCTCCGAATAACCCCGAGAGAGATACACTCTACTGGAATGAGCAAATCACCATTGTGAATACTCCACTTCAACACGCCGACAGGTGTGATACTATTTGGCTATGCATGCCGAAACCCTGCCGACCTTCTAGCATGAAAAAACTATTACAATATCTCAGGCTTCTCATGTTATCTATCTCACCACATTTTGTATGCGTAAAATAAACTTAACCTAGGAAACGTGCTTTCTTCGTAGATGTTACCAAACGATAGAACGAACTCCACATCAATTAAAAATCATCTGAAGCTATAGCTACCATCATAGCTATCATCATATGAAGACATATGTTTTTCGAAATTGCATTTCCACCCTAAATTGTCGGCGGTCCGGCTCCATGATATCACAACTGCCTTTAATAGATTAATATACAAAGATGTGTTACGTTAAGTTTAACTTGCGTAATGTATAATTAGCTACCACGCACAGGGATCCATCACTGCACTGTCGTGGCTTACGACAAAGCCCTTGCACGTGGCCGTGTGTTCAGACGGCGTCACTGTCGACTCAAGTGTCCATTGAGAACTCGTGGATAAAGGACGGACTCGCGAAGGACTCGAACGGAAACGTGTGGTACATTGACAGGAACAGATCCAGAATCCATGTGGAAAAGCCAACATTTTACTTTCATTCCCAACACGTATAAGCTTTGTGGTTGCATTGAAGTTATGCAAGTCATCACTTAGCAAATAATGTTTAAATGGTGATTAAAATTAAGTGTCCGGCAAGTGCATATTTTATTTAAAATGTATACATGCGTAGGGACGTGAGCAAGCACAATACATGTACGCATGCCCGTACAATAGTAGCCAGGTACATTACGCGGTATGGAATGCGCAATGCGGTGCCCAGTGCCACCGATTGTAGTAGCTTTCTACCTCCGCAAGATGCCGCCACCGTAAGTGGCAACATATTCCTCCCACTGCCAGCGCCTTCTGGCGGTTAGCCTGGAAGTAAGTTTCTGCTAGTGACGCCCCTAGCGAGCAATATAGAACTACCTTTTCATAAAAACAGCCCCTCAACACCTCGCGGCCCTTCCAGTTTTGCGTGTTAAAACGTATGTTATTGCCCAGAGCATCTATCCATTGCGCATGCGCAACCACCCGCTTCCCGATACGGCGACACCTAGGGGAAACGTATTCGATCTGTTTTAGCGTAGCAAAAAAAAACACCGACATGCCATCCCACGAATCTAACAAGATTTAACAAGGTTTAACAAGATTGCCATCCCAAACAACACGTTCCAGATGGCAAGTGGACAAAGAAGCCACTGGCTTATCGAGAATCCAACAGTTTTATCATCTATATATAGCCCGCCCTTATCAGATATCTGTCAATTCTATTTTTAAACATATTCACACTACTAGCATTAACACAATCATTTGACAGTTGGTTCCGTTCATTTATGACCCTCTGTGAGAAAGAGTACTTTCTCATGTCCAACCTACACGTTTTCTTACCTAATGCTGCTTTGTGTCCTCTGGATCTACAGCCTTCTTTTAAGTTTGAAGAACATATTCCTATCAACATCCTCATAACCGTATGCATTTACACTTCCCATAATAGAATAACATTTGCCATTTTTCTGACCATTTAACTAATTTATCTACATCATCCTGTAAACTTTGTTTATCTGTATCATTAGTAACCTTTCTTGATACTTTTGTGTCATCTGCAAATTTCAGTACTTTTCTAGATATGTCATCTTCCAAATCATTTATATATACTAAACACAGTATAGGGGCTAATACTGATCCCTGTGCTACCCCACTCAAAACAGATATCCTGTTTGAAATCTCACCATCTACTATTACTCTCTGTCTTCTGTGTGTATAAGCCACTTTTCTATCTAGTTGATTACATCATTATCTATTCCATGGGCTTTTAGCTTAAGTAACAATTTTAGATATAGCACTTTATCGAAAGCGTTCTGAAAATCTAAGTAGACAACATCCATTGGTGACAAGTCTTCTGCCCACTTTGTAATTTCTTCCAAAAAACATAAGATATTAGTTAGACATGACCTTGCTTTTAGGAACCCATGTTGAGATGTAATTATTAATTTATTTTTTACAAGGAATTCCACCATGTGGTCTCTAATTAATGTTTCAAGTAATTTACTGATGATAAACTGATTGGTCTGTAATTTTGTGGCTTGTTCCTCGATCCCTTCTTAAATAGCGGCGTAATGTTTGCTTCTTTCCATTATGAAGGAACTATTCCTTCTTCTAGTGACAAGATAAACACTTTTGCAAGTGGTATACTAATTTGCTCAACAATTTCCGTAAGTAGTTTTGGTGGTAACCCATCAACTCCAGGTGATTTAGTACCTTTCATCTTCTTAATTTTCTTTGTTATCATTTCAGGAGGTACAAATAACTGCCCTAAATGTTCTGATTTATCGTCCTCAAATTTAGTAACTGAAACTGGAAGTGACCTAATATCTTCTGTGGTAAAACCAGAGCTGAAATACTCATTCAGGACCTCTGCAATTTGAAACCCGTCTGAAATTATGTATCCACTGTTTTTTTTCAGTGGTCCGACCTTATCTCGAACTTTCTGTTTACTCCTTACATAAGCATAGACACTCTTTCTGTCATTGTTTTATATTACCTGCCAATTTTTTTTCAAAGGTTCTTTTGGATTTTCTAATTTCAGTTGTAGCTAGGTTAAGTGCCTCTTTGTAGTTTGTGTAGTCTTCTACATTTCCAGTGCGTTAATATACCCCCACATCATCAGTTTGTGAGCAATTTTTATAATAGCCTCTTTAGACAGGTGTTTCCTCCAGGACTTTTCCCTTGTTTTCTTAATGGAACAAATTTCTCTGTAATGCCCTCAATCACATATTTTAAAAAAGTCCAGCATTATGTTGCCGTCTTGTTCGTCAGCAAGTTATTCCAAATTACATTTGCTAGATATGTTCTCATCTCTTTATATTTGTCTTTGTTGAAGTTCCTCCTCCATTGTTTTTTATATGTATTCCCTGTTTTTACTTTTATATTAAAATGGATCTGGTTACGGTCACTTGAACCCAAAGGTTTTCTTGTACTTTAACATTGTCAACTAATTCATTTTGAGAAGACAAAATTAAATCTAACACATTCCCACCTCTGGCTGGTTCCAAGACATGTTGAGTAAATAAACAATCCTGTTTAGAAATAGAAACTGATGGTCGTCACCCAGCACTCTCTAACGATTCCCATTGTATATGGCCATGGTCATCCATTATAACACATTCCCCCTTGCTCACCTCCCTTATCGCCTTTTGTAATTTTACATCTTCCACTTGTCCTATATTACGACTACGATAAACCACTCCTATTGTTAATGTTGAGTTCTTGGTAACTATGTTACACCAAATTGCTTCCTCACAATCTGCTTCACTTTTCAGTGTTATTTCATATACTTGGATAGATTATTTAATAAATAAAACTACCCCACCTCCCCTTCTTTCTCTTCTATCCTTCCTAAACATTAGATAGCCTGTCAGTGCTAACTTAACTTCTACTATATCTTTATTTGCCCATGATTCTGTGATACCTATTACGTGAGGGTCAATATCTGCTACCATAATGTCTAACTCACTTTTTTATTTACTATGCTCCTGGCATTTAAGCATACACATTCAAGTTCATTGTCTGAAATTATTGGAGAACATTTCTTTGGATGCGTATTTGTAGTAGTACTCCTTTGAATTTTCTCTGTCAGTTCCCCCTGCGTATCTGGTTTAAATAATTTATGGTACCTGTGCCCTCGTCGACAACTTTGACAAACTCACACCCAAGAACTGCAACGCCCTTGCCTATCAGATGAAGGCCAATCTCTCATGAAAAGTCATATCTACCCACAACGTTTAACCACATGTTTACGAAGCCTACTCCCTCCTCCACATATACCTTCCGTACTTGTGTGTTGATCGTCATCCTCCTAGATTTCCTATACTCCTCACCCCTGCCTCCCATTCCTGGCAATACCCCCGACAATACAATCTCTCCAATTCGTGCCTCTTTAAGAGTCTTGACCAAACTCCTGCACTTACCAACAATGGCCGACGTACCCTCCTTTTCGGCATTGTTTGTTCCCACATGGAAGAGAACAGCACCTCCCGTGCCACCACCCACTCCCGTGCCACCACCCACTCCCGTGCCACCACCCACTCCCGTGCCACCACCCACTCCCGTGCCACCACCCATGACCTGCCCTGCCTTCTCTGCGACATTCTAAATTTTTGCCCCTGGTAGGCATACAGTTATGTCATCTCGTCTGTTTACAATTTTATCCACTTTCCTAATGATGGAATCCCCCATAAATATCCGGGCTTTCGTTGTCTTCCCCTGTGACACTACGTCAGCAAAGCTCCTTTCCTGCCGCACACTATGCCCCCTTTCCTCTTCTATCATTAACCTCTACTGTCTTACCATCTGGCAGTCCCTCTTCACTCACCCGTTTACCTTTTTTGTTGTTGCATACTCTGCCTCCTGTCATCTTTCTTCTTCTGATCCACCGTCTTCTCCTTTTCTCTGCTCTTGTTATCATCAACCATCTTACCACCTGACAATCCCTCTCCACTCATCAGGTTATCTTCCTTTTGTTGCACACTCTTCCTTTTTCCATCTTTCTTCTTCTTACCAGCTTTTTCCCTCACACTGCCTCTGCTCTCCTTGTTCTCACAACCTCTGCTCTCCTCCTTTTCACTACCTCGGCTCTCCTCGTTCTCACCACCTCTGCTCTCATCATTCTCCCCACCTCATATGTCTTAACTCATTTACCTGCTCCTGCAGACATCTCACTGTCTTATACCCCCTACATATGAAATGAAAATCATCTGCCTGAACCTCTGCCCACGAATTTACACACCCGAACTTTGCAAAGTCTATCCAGCTGTCACAGCTAGAGCATGTCAAATTACGTTTCGCCTTTACTTGGCCTTTGCACGGCGCCATGTTAGAAATTAAATTTATATTTGTTTACTGAATTACTACCTATGGCTACGGCTAACTTTTAACAACGAATGTTGCTAAAACAAAATATCCAGGTTTCTAAATCTTTAATATGTACTAAATTATTTACAATAATATTATGTTTCATATTATGTACCCAATCAACTGATCACAACAAACCTTAATTATCGCTCGCCTTACCGAATCTCCGGAGATCTGCTATACAAACTACACTAAATTACTCCTATGGCTAAATTTTAACAGCGGCTATTGCCTAAACAAGGTCTTTTGCAAGTTTATGTTTACTATACACGTAATAATACTACTTAGCTGATCAATATTCCACGCTTTAGACAAACATCCAATCCACCAAATTCAATTCCGTGTTCTCCTCAAGATTTCCCAACACGCAAATTAGAGAGAGAAAGAACAATGCTATGAAACCCGACCGTGACTGTATTACTATCATGTGGCGATTTCAGTCGCCGAGACATTGAATGGGCACCAAACAATACAATACGCTTATTGCTCCATTCGTGGATCAATCCCCAATCCAAGCTTTGTGAGGAAATGCTTTGTGAATACGGCCTAGTGCAGCTTAACGAAAACGACACATGCAATGACCTCATGTAATGACCTCATGCAATGACCTCATGCAATGACCTCATGCTGGACCTCGTTTGTGTGCACGGTGGTCAGTGTGATGTCCTGGAAACAGTGAAGGCGATTAGATACACTAACGACGCCTGCGTTGTGAAGTCCGCTGAACCCGCCGACCTAAACCGGAGTCTGAGGACAGTTTCGTTGCTATAAATAAACGTGTTTCCCATATCCGCATTCGCGGTCGTAAGTGATATGATAATGATGTGATCTCACTTCTGAAAGTGAAAGACACAACACCATGAAAACGGTCACATTCATCATATTTTGATTACCAGGTTTTTTTTTTATTTCGAAACAGTCTTAAGAAACTGAAAGGGGAAAACTATCCTGACTACATATCAGAAATCGAACAGTCAGCTAGTAGGAGTATTCCCAACTGAGTGGAATATAATAGGTAAACAAACTAGCTGATATAGCTTATTATTGAAGCATTTTCAATCGGTCACAATATATAAAGTGGCTTATTACTTGGACCACATTACTGAATATATTGAACACAATAAACACGTTGACTCTGATTATTTGGAGTTCAGTAAACTGTGTCTCATCCGTTGTTAATTCAGAAGTTGAAATGGGTATTCTGGTGAGTGCATACAGTGGCTGCCGTCCGACCTTCTCAACCGAACACAACGCGTGGTACTCCATGGCAAAGCGTCTGTCTGGAAGCCGATCAATGATTCACTAATCAGGTTGATTCATGTGATATCACCGTATGTGAACGTGGTACTCCATGGCAGAGCATCTGTCTGGAAGCCGATCAATGATTCACTAATCAGGTTGATTCATGTGAAATATCACCGTATGTGAACGATTCTAAACTGTTTAGAGAGGTTACACAAGTGACCGATTGTCAGTTGGTGCAAAATGGTGGGGACAGTGTGTGCCTCTGGTGTAAGGCCTGACATCTTACAATTAATGTAGATGCGTATAATGTAGATGTGTTAATTTGTATGACACATTGTGTTCAAATGAACAAAGTTGCGATATATTTATGGATGCCTTTACTTTCAAGTATGCAGCCAAAAACCGTTTTTATGTATCATGCCTGTTTTATATAGGTGTTTTGCATGTTGTAATCGACATGCCTGCTTCTCACGCCTGCTTGATGCCAAACGTACATTGCTAAACTGTTATTGTGTGTCGCACCATTGTATGATTAGCAACGTTCCGTGGTTGTGCGACTTATGTATTAAGATATGTTTTGCGGTTCGCAACTTTAAATAGTCCACATTTGAATGATATATTGCTCAAAACATTGAACAAGATCGAATGTTTGACAACATTATCATGAGGTAGTCCTCATGTTGGGTGAATGAACCTGCCTGTGCTCTGGCCAGTTACGTATTAGACTGTGCTGTTATCAACATTGTACGTAGATCACCGAAGATCATCTGATTACATATCCGCGCCCATTGTACACAATATGTCAGTGCAGATAATTACATATATGTTTCGGTGTGACCAAAATATAAATGACAGTAACGAACGTGTCACGATAGATTTCCCACAAAAATAATGAGAGAACAATAGCACTTGGTAAACGCAGTCGACTTTTGTGAGGCAGCTTTTGTGAGACCGCGTAATTGTACGTGAATGATAATTGCATTATGCATTGTTATATACCATGTCATAATATATGTATGTTCTAATCCACGAACGTGTGCACTGGTTTTGATGCATCGTACAATGTGGGTGAGTTGATAACATGTTAACGTGAGAAGCGCGCCTTGTATTATTATGACAAGTTTCCGTACTACGTCATAAACAGTAACAACATGGATATATGTAAAACATAACCGACACACGTCTGACAGGGATGGACCTCAAAGAATGGAACACAGGTTAAACTCTTGCGACTTAGCCAATCGTTTCATAACAATGTTGGACATGCCTTTAGATTTATATTCAGAACTCATGGGCGAAACCGGACCCTGAAAATGGGGGTGCCCAATTTATCCCAAAATACACCAGGTGGCAAGCCCTTCTGCATATGTGCTATGTTCTAATAAAATTGGTGGCCTCTCGTGAATGGGGAATTATCGCCTTATTTGCTAAGTGGCCTATTGTTAGTGGTGGCCTCTTGTGATAGGGGCTTAATAAGAGGGTGGCACTGTATGTCAAATCCTATTGTAGACTGTGATAGGGGCTTTATAAGAGGGTGGCACTGTATGTCATATACTATTGTAGACTGTGTATGCGAAATATAGACCAAATACCACGAATACATGTTGTTTAAATATGTAAAATATTTAATAAATTAATGTTTTTTGTAAATTCATACCACCACCCATTGTCTTGAAAACTCAATCAATTCGTTCAACTTTGAACTTGTGTGATCGTGTTGAACAACTCCACACCACCAGAGCAGAGTTGTCTGTACACCTCCTGTGCATCACAGCGATTAACTCGTCGCGTCCTGCAAAGGTCCATGTAAACCTGGTTCGACTGCCCTTATACACAAACTTTGTGATCATGTTTAAGAGCTTCCTTGCCATTTTGGGAGTAATATACAAAATGCTCAACTTGTCAGCGATGGCTGCGCATATGACTCCGGAGTAACACAAGAGAAATTCGTCAGAGTTTCTTCCGCATGTCGGACAGGGTGTCCTGCTGGATCTGCGACCGATGATGAAACTCATTTCGTTATTTATTATCAACCAGGCCTGCGGGGCGTCGTTGCCAAAATGACAACCACATCGCCGTGATTCTCGTCAGTGTGGAAATGGGTGGCGTCATGGCTGGCACTTCTCAGTGATATATTCTGCTTCTCGCACAGAATAGCAATCTGATTCTTTGGTATGGGCTGCAGCTTAAGGCGACTGTCTCATACTGGTTATCAAGCCTGCCAACAGGTGCTGACAAATGGAAATTAACACACATACACTGACACGAAGCATCCATTTGCGTTTAGTAATGGGTACTACACGGGTAAGGCAGGAAGGGTAAACAAATCAGATCGACTAAATGGTAATAATGGTGGCAATGCCCTTAGTTTGTTTGTTAGACATGTCGTCATCTGAGGAACAAGTGTAGGAGGGCGCCGCCTCGGGGTGTTTAGCAAATTATTCTGATTTGATGAAAAAATCTGGCCAAAATAAAGGCATACGATGGATACCCCCTGGATCCGTCCATGGAACTGGAGTTTCCATACTTACGTTTGTCACAGAACATGCCCCAGACTTCGTCCGTGCAGTTGCCGCCGTAACCATTATGCGGGATGCCTCCGTTGTCACAGAACCTGTTGCACGCCTGGGTTTGTTTGGAGGGGCCGGAACAACTCGAACCACCGCAAGAGGAGGACCTCGATATCCCTCGACTCCGACTCTTCGTGCCCGAACTGCCACAATGGCGACGGCAGTCGCTCCATTCCGACCAGCCGCCCCACGTACAGTCGACGCGTGAGCAGCTACTACCCCCCGTCTTCTCCTCCATCCTCCTCTTGTTTGACCGACCAGCAGTAGCGTTGGCCACAGGACAAGCAACAACCGACACATGGTCATCGTTCTGTAGATAGTGCGGCGCTAGTTACACAGACGCCTCTTGACATATATTATCGACCCTGTGAAAACTGCTACTGCGTAATACTGAAGTGCACTGGACGTAATACTGAAGTGCACTGGACGTAATACTGAAGTGCACTGGACGTAAACCAAGGAACTTCTGTTTCGACTAATCGATAGACACGACTCGCTGGTTATGTAGCAGACGCCAATAGCATTCCGATTAGACTACGAAGGTGGCGTTATCCAGTCGTTCGTACTGTGACTGAATGCAGCCAATCATGCTATGATGCTTGGAGTCGTCACTCTCTGACACTTACATTCCGATTAGACTACGAAGGTGGCGTTATCCAGTCGTTCGTACTGTGACTGAATGCAGCCAATCATGCTATGATGCTTGGAGCCGTCACTCTCCGACACTTACATGCTCAAGTAACTTTGCTGTTACTGTACTTTGCTGTTACTGTACTTTGATGTTACAATAACGCATACCGGAACAGTGAGTGTGACTAGATTTCTGCAAATAATACTTAATCGCATTTTAAATGTTGCGTTCAATTAGTATATTATTATATGGTTTTACCATGTTTAAATGTGATTATTATTAAACGTTATATGTCCGGTTCGATATATTAACACGTGAAACTAATTTTCGCCCTTTCGAACGTACAGTCACTGAAAGTAAAGGAACGTTCTTATATAGTGCGGTGTATAGCCCTGACAGACCTGTTCTTTCGAACGTACAGTCACTGAAAGTAAAGGAACGTTCTTATATAGCGCGGTGTATAGCCTTGACAGACCTGGTCTTTCGAACGTACAGTGACCGAAAGTAAAGGAACGTTCTTATATAGCGCTGTGTACAGCCCTGACAGACTTGTTCTTTCGAACGTACAGTCACCGAAAGTAAAGGAACGTTCTTATATAGCGAGGTGTACAGCCCTGACAGACCTGTTCTTTCGAACGTACAGTCATTGAAAGTAAAGGAACGTTCTTATATAGCGCGGTGTACAGTCTTGACAGACCCGTTCTTTCGAACGTACAGTCACCGAAAGTAAAGGAACGTTCTTATATAGCGCGGTGTACAGCCCTGACAGACCCGTTCTTTCGAACGTACAGTCACCGAAAGTAAAGGAACGTTCTTATATAGCGCGGTGTATAGCCCTGACAGACCTATTCTTTCGAACGTACAGTCACCGAAAGTAAAGGAACGTTCTTATATAGCGCGGTGTACAGCCCTGACATACCTGGTCTTTCGAACGTACAGTCACCGAAAGTAAAGGAACGTTCTTATATAGCGCGGTGTACAGCCCTGACAGACCTGTTCTTTCGAACGTACAGTCATTGAAAGTAAAGGAACGTTCTTATATAGCGCGGTGTACAGCCCTGACAGACCTGTTCTTTCGAACGTACAGTCATTGAAAGTAAAGGAACGTTCTTACATAGCGCGGTGTACAGCCCTGACAGACCTGTTCTTTCGAACGTACAGTCACTGAAAGTCAAGGAACGTTCTTACATAGCGCGGTGTACAGCCCTGACAGACCTGGTCTTTCGAACGTACAGTCATTGAAAGTAAAGGAACGTTCTTACATAGCGCGGTGTACAGTCCTGACAGACCTGTTCTTTCCAACGCCATCTTGACTTATCTGTGAAGCTTTCAGCCACGCTGCAATCACTGCGCGAAGATTATTCGTTCACATATCCACCATTGTCTGTAGCCTGGTACTAATTTACAGCTGAGTGAACCGTAGCATCGTGTGGTAAACGAAATTGCCAATGCTTCGAAACGACAGCAAGGTAATTCGAGCACGGGTTATCCGACGTTCTAACCGCCATGCTACTACGTCACACGTTAAAAGTTCGACGTTCTAACCGCCATGCTACTACGTCACACGTTAAAAGTCCGACGTTCTAACCGCCATGCTACTACGTCACACGTTAAAAGTCCGGCGTTCTAACCGCCATGCTACCACGTCACACGTTAAAAGTCCGACGTTCTAACCGCCATGCTACTACGTCACACGATAAAAGTCCGACGTTCTAACCGCCATGCTACCACGTCACACGTTAAAAGTCCGACGTTCTAACCGCCATGCTACTACGTCACACGTTAAAAGTCCGGCGTTCTAACCGCCATGCTACCACGTCACACGTTAAAAGTCCGACGTTCTAACCGCCATGCTACTACGTCACACGTTAAAAGTCCGGCGTTCTAACCGCCATGCTACCACGTCACACGTTAACAGTCCGACGTTCTAACCGCCATGCTACCACGTCACACGTTAAAAGTCCGACGTTCTAACCGTCATGCTACTACGTCACACGTTAAAAGTCCGACGTTCTAACCGCCATGCTACTACGTCACACGTTAAAAGTCCGGCGTTCTAACCGCCATGCTACCACGTCACACGTTAAAAGTCCGACGTTCTAACCGCCATGCTACTACGTCACACGTTAAAAGTCCGGCATTCTAACCGCCATGCTACCACGTCACACGTTAAAAGTCCGACGTTCTAACCGCCATGCTACTACGTCACACGTTAAAAGTCCGACGTTCTAACCGCCATGCTACCACGTCACACGTTAAAAGTCCGGCGTTCTAACCGCCATGCTACCACGACAAACGTTAAAAGTCCGACGTTCTAACCGCCATGCTACTACGTCACACGTTAAAAGTCCGACGTTCTAACCGCCATGCTACTACGTCACACGTTAAAAGTCCGGCGTTCTAACCGCCATGCTACCACGTCACACGTTAAAAGTCCGACGTTCTAACCGGCATGCTACTACGTCACACGTTAAAAGTCCGGCGTTCTAACCGCCATGCTACCACGTCACACGTTAAAAGTCCGACGTTCTAACCGTCATGCTACTACGTCACACGTTAAAAGTCCGACGTTCTAACCGCCATGCTACCACGTCACACGTTAAAAGTCCGACGTTCTAACCGCCATGCTACTACGTCACACGTTAAAAGTCCGGCGTTCTAACCGCCATGCTACCACGTCACACGTTAAAAGTCCGACGTTCTAACCGCCATGCTACTACGTCACACGTTAAAAGTCCGACGTTCTAACCGCCATGCTACCACGTCACACGTTAAAAGTCCGGTGTTCTAACCGCCATGCTACCACGTCACACGTTAAAAGTCCGACGTTCTAACCGCCATGCTACTACGTCACACGTTAAAAGTCCGACGTTCTAACCGCCATGCTACTACGTCACACGTTAAAAGTCCGGCGTTCTAACCGCCATGCTACCACGTCACACGTTAAAAGTCCGACGTTCTAACCGCCATGCTACTACGTCACACGTTAAAAGTCCGGCGTTCTAACCGCCATGCTACCACGTCACACGTTAAAAGTCCGACGTTCTAACCGTCATGCTACTACGTCACACGTTAAAAGTCCGACGTTCTAACCGGCATGCTACTACGTCACACGTTAAAAGTCCGGCGTTCTAACCGCCATGCTACCACGTCACACGTTAAAAGTCCGACGTTCTAACCGCCATGCTACTACGTCACACGTTAAAAGTCCGACGTTCTAACCGCCATGCTACCACGTCACACGTTAAAAGTCCGGCGTTCTAACCGCCATGCTACCACGTCACACGTTAAAAGTCCGACGTTCTAACCGCCATGCTACTACGTCACACGTTAAAAGTCCGGCGTTCTAACCGCCATGCTACCACGTCACACGTTAAAAGTCCGACGTTCTAACCGCCATGCTACTACGTCACACGTTAAAAGTCCGACGTTCTAACCGCCATGCTACTACGTCACACGTTAAAAGTCCGGCGTTCTAACCGCCATGCTACCACGTCACACGTTAAAAGTCCGACGTTCTAACCGGCATGCTACTACGTCACACGTTAAAAGTCCGGCGTTCTAACCGCCATGCTACCACGTCACACGTTAAAAGTCCGACGTTCTAACCGTCATGCTACTACGTCACACGTTAAAAGTCCGACGTTCTAACCGCCATGCTACTACGTCACACGTTAAAAGTCCGGCGTTCTAACCGCCATGCTACCACGTCACACGTTAAAAGTCCGACGTTCTAACCGCCATGCTACTACGTCACACGTTAAAAGTCCGACGTTCTAACCGTCATGCTACCACGTCACACGTTAAAAGTCCGACGTTCTAACCGTCATGCTACTACGTCACACGTTAAAAGTCCGACGTTCTAACCGGCATGCTACTACGTCACACGTTAAAAGTCCGGCGTTCTAACCGCCATGCTACCACGTCACACGTTAAAAGTCCGACGTTCTAACCGCCATGCTACCACGTCACACGTTAAAAGTCCGACGTTCTAACCGCCATGCTACTACGTCACACGTTAAAAGTCCGACGTTCTAACCGTCATGCTACTACGTCACACGTTAAAAGTCCGGCGTTCTAACCGCCATGCTACTACGTCACACGTTAAAAGCTACATTTAACAATAATCTAAAACTTCAAAATTATTACATTGAAAACTGCTACATGTTATACGTTTATAGAAAGACTCATTCCTATGCTTGAATATAAGATAACACGATTGGAAATTATGTTGAAGCAGTAACAGAAACCCAGTTACATCGACAGGGTAGTCACTTGGATGTTTCTATTTTACTTGTTCAACTTATTTTCTCCCGTTATTCGAAGCATCCGGTGATCTAATTATTGTTTTTTTTACAAAACCCTTGTAGACCACTACACAAAGTACTAACTGCCCGATAACCTAGAAGGTAGGCCCATAAACCATGCATTAAGTACTAACTGCCCGATAACCTAGAAGGTAGGCCCATAAGCCATGCATTAAGTACTAACTGCCCGATAACCTAGAAGGTTGGCCCATAAGTCATGCATTAAGTACTAACTGCCCGATAACCTAGAAGGTAGGCCCATAAGTCATGCATTAAGTACTAACTGCCCGATAACCTAGAAGGTTGGCCCATAAGTCATGCATTAAGTACTAACTGCCCGATAACCTAGAAGGTAGGCCCATAAGTCATGCATTAAGTACTAACTGCCCGATAACCTAGAAGGTAGGCCCATAAGCCATGCATTAAGTACTAACTGCCCGATAACCTAGAAGGTAGGCCCATAAGTCATGCATTAAGTACTAATTGCCTGATAACCTAGAAGGTAGGCCCATAGGCAAAGCATTAAGTACTAATTGCCTGATAACCTAGAAGGTAGGCCCATAAGCCATGCATTAAGTACTAACTGCCCGATAACCTAGAAGCTAGGCCCATAAGCCATGCATTAAGTACTAACTGCCCGATAACCTAGAAGGTAGGCCCATAGGCAAAGCATTAAGTACTAATTGCCTGATAACCTAGAAGGTAGGCCCATAAGTCATGCATTAAGTACTAACTGCCCGATAACCTAGAAAAGTAGGCCCAAAAGCCATGCATTAAGTGCTCGAGAACCTGGAAGGTTGGACCATAAACATTGCACTGACTGCTTTCAAAGACATGGAACTTATGCTCATTAGCAATGCAATGACTGATTGAACATAGAATTCCCTAGGAAGAAATACTGAATATAATTATATATATAAAATTATATATATATATTCAGTATTTCTTTCAATGGAATTCAATGTTCAATCAGTCATTGTATTGCTATATATATATATATATATATATATATATATATATATATATATATATATATATATATATATATATATATATATATATATATATATATATATATATATGTACGTCCAGACCAGTCCTCTCTAGAAACATGTGTACACAGCTGTACGTCAAGACCAGTCCTCTCTAGAAACATGTGTACCTAATTGTACTTCCAGACCAGTACTCTCTAGAAACATGTGTACCCAACTGTACTTCCAAACCAGTCCTCTCTATACACATGTGTACCCAGCTGTACGTACAGCTGGGTACACATGTTCTGGCATCAGAAAGAGAGAGATACATATATATATATATATAGAGAGAGAGAGAGAGAGAGAGAGAGAGAGAGAGAGAGAGAGAGAGAGAGAGAGAGAGAGAGAGAGAGAGAGAGAGAGAGAGAGAGAGAGAGAGAGAGAGAGAGAGAGAGAGAGAGAGATGTGGACACGATTTCCCTCAATGCTGATGCCAGAATATGTGTACCCAGCTGTACGTCCAGACCAGTCCTCTCTAGAAACATGTGTACCTAGCTGTTCGTTTAGACCAGTCCTCTCTAGAAACTTGTGTACACAGCTGTACGTCCAGACCAGTCCTCTCTAGAAACATGTGTATACAGCTGTATGTCCAGACCAGTCCTCTATAGAAACATGTGTACCCAGCTGTACGTCCAGATCAGTCCTCTCTAGAAACATGTGTACAAAGCTGTACGTCCAGACCAGTCCTCTCTAGAAACATGTGTACCCAGCTGTACGTCCAGACCAGTCCTCTCTAGAAACATTTGTACCCAGCTGTACGTGCAGACCAGTCCTCTCTAGAAACATGTTTACCTAATTGTACTTCCAGACCAGTCCTCTCTAGAAACATGTGTACCCAACTGTTCGGCCAGACCAGTCCTCTCTAGAAACATGTTTACCTAATTGTACTTCCAGACCAGTCATCTCTAGAAACATTTGTACCCTGCTGTACGTGCAGACCAGTCCTCTCTAGAAACATGTGTACCTAACTGTACGTCCAGACCAGTCCTCTCTAGAAACATGTGTACACAGCAGTACGTCCAGAGCAGTCCTCTCTAGAAACATGTGTTCCCAGCTGTACATCCAGACCAGTCCTCTCTAGAAACATATGTACACAGCTGTACGTCCAGACCAGTCCTCTCTAGAAACATGTGTACCCAGCTGTACGTCCAGACCAGTCCTCTCTAGAAACATGTGTACACAGCTGTTCGGCCAGACCAGTCCTCTCTAGAAACATGTGTACCCAGCTGTACGTCCAGACCAGTCCTCTCTAGAAACATGTGTACACAGCTGTTCGGCCAGACCAGTCCTCTCTAGAAACATGTGTACACATATATACTTCAAGGCCAGTCCTCTCTAGAAACATGTGTACCTAATTGTACTTCCAGACCAGTCCTCTCTAGAAACATGTGTACCTAGCTGTACTTCCAGACCATTCCTCTCTGTAAACATGTGTACCCAGCTGTGCGTCCAGACCAGTCATCTCTAGAAACATTTGTACCCTGCTGTACGTGCAGACCAGTCCTCTCTAGAAACATGTGTACCTAGCTGTACGTCCAGACCAGTCCTCTCTAGAAACATGTGTACACAGCAGTACGTCCAGAGCAGTCCTCTCTAGAAACATGTGTTCCCAGCTGTACATCCAGACCAGTCCTCTCTAGAAACATATGTACACAGCTGTACGTCCAGACCAGTCCTCTCTAGAAACATGTGTACCCAGCTGTACGTCCAGACCAGTCCTCTCTAGAAACATGTGTACACAGCTGTTCGGCCAGACCAGTCCTCTCTAGAAACATGTGTACCCAGCTGTACGTCCAGACCAGTCCTCTCTAGAAACATGTGTACACAGCTGTTCGGCCAGACCAGTCCTCTCTAGAAACATGTGTACACATATATACTTCAAGGCCAGTCCTCTCTAGAAACATGTGTACCTAATTGTACTTCCAGACCAGTCCTCTCTAGAAACATGTGTACCTAGCTGTACTTCCAGACCATTCCTCTCTGTAAACATGTGTACCCAGCTGTGCGTCCAGACCAGTCATCTCTAGAAACATTTGTACCCTGCTGTACGTGCAGACCAGTCCTCTCTAGAAACATGTGTACCTAGCTGTACGTCCAGACCAGTCCTCTCTAGAAACATGTGTACACAGCAGTACGTCCAGAGCAGTCCTCTCTAGAAACATGTGTTCCCAGCTGTACATCCAGACCAGTCCTCTCTAGAAACATGTGTACACAGCTGTACGCCCAGACCAGTCCTCTCTAGAAACATGTGAACACAGCTGTATGCCCAGACAAGTCCTCTCTAGAAACATGTGTACACAGATGTACGTCCAGACCAGTCCTCTCTAGAAACATGTGTACCCAGCTGTACGTCCAGACCAGTCCTCTCTAGAAACATGTGTACACAGCTGTTCGGCCAGACCAATCCTCTCTAGAAACATGTGTACACAGCTGTTCGTCCTGACCAGTCCTCTCTAGAAACATGTGTACACAGCTGTACGCCCAGACCAGTCCTCTCTAGAAACATGTTTACACAGCTGTACGTCCAGTCCAGTCCTCTCTAGAAACATGTGTGCCCAGCTGTATGTCCAGACCAGTCCTCTCTAGAAACATGTGTACACAGCTGTACGTCCAGACCAGTCCTCTCTAGAAACATGTGTACCCAGCTGTACGTCCAGACCAGTCCTCTCTAGAAACATGTGTACACAGGTGTACGGCAAGACCAGTCCTCTCTAGAAACATGTGTACCCATCTGTACGTCCAGACCAGTACTCTCTAGAAAACATGCACACAATGCTAAACTATGAGGTGTAAAACGGAGGGTGATACAGGATGCGTCGTAAACAGTTGTGTGCATTCAATTGATATGTCTGGAATTGTACAGGTGGTTCCTGGGTTTGTAGAACAGCCGCGAACATTTATGAGTTTATAGATATCAGCATAGACTCGTTGGTTGCAGCAAACAATGCATGTTCAAGGTGCAAACGTAAAATGATGCACACACGTATCGTATTAATTATTGACCAAAGTTAAGCAAACACAAAGCTATTTCAATTTGGGAAACACTGAAAATGTATCACTATGTTCTCCCCAGATCAAGGATTGGTTTGTGTCATATACAACAATTAATTCCAGGCATTCCAGGTTCTCGATTAGTTAGTGCGTTGCTCATGGGCCATCGTTTCAGGTTTCCAATCTGTCTATACAATATCTATGAGTCTACGTTACAGGTTGTTGAACAAGTACATTGCTTAGTGTTTTACACGTGTTTTGTATAAGTAGAAGATCGGACGCTTGGAATAAATTGATAATTGTTTTCAAATAAAATAGAAACGTACAAGTCACTTTCCGATTGGTTTTAGGTCAAATGTCTGAAACTATTTTGTTTGAGTATAACTATCCTGTTTTACGACCCGAACAGCAACTCCACCAATGCGATTGTAAAAACTATGCCATAGTAATGATCATATACGAATGCTCGGAATAATTAACTGCCAATACGTTGATTCGCTCGCATTGACAGTTAAGGTCGTCGTGACCTATGAACACCCGTTGTTTGGTCATTCTCCCGAAAAAAGAGCCAGTGTTCCAAGTATTTAATTTAAGATAACTTCGCCAAATGAACTGAATGTTATTCAGCTAAGATCCACTGGTTTCCTACTATAAATGCCTTTTAGAAAGTGTGTGTTTTACCATCCCATCATTGGATATTTATTTATTTTAGCATTACTCGACTAGTAAACCTAAATAATGGAGCATGCTTTCCACAAAGAATGTTCGACTACCTTATCGTGAGGTGCCTCACATTTTGGGAGTATGACCCTACTTGTGTTATTAGACTGTGCAGTCATTAACATTGTCCGTAGACCACATGCACCGACGATCATCTGATTACTCATTCACGCCTATTTGACACAATTCCTCAACGCAGATAATTTCTATGTTTCTGTGTCGTCCGTGCAGTTGGCGCATTGTCCTGGCTCCGAGTGCCTCCGTTGTAGCAGAACCTGTTTAACAAGATTTAGCAAGATTCAACAAGATTTGCCATCCAAGCCAAAGGCCCAGATGGCAAGTAGACAAGGAAGCCATTGGCTTATCGAGAGTCCATCAATGTTCATTTATGTGTAACCCGCCCTCCCGAGATATGTGTCCAACTTGATTTTAAACATATTCACGTTGCTAGCGGTTATACAATCCGTCGATAATTTGTTCCATTAATTTACTGTCCTCTGTGAGAATTAGTACTTCCTGATATCCAATCTACACTGACCTTTTACTAACTTGACCTCATGTCCTCTAGTTCTGCTATCTTTCTTGAGAGAGAAAAACATATTTCTATCAATATTTCCATACCCATTCAATATCTTAAAAACTTCAATCTGATAATCTGTTGCACGCTTGGGCTTGGCTGCGGGAACCGGAACAACTAGAGCCGCCACAAGACGGTTTGGCTGCGGGGACCGGAACAACTAGAGCCGCCACAAGACGGATTGGCTGCGGGGACCGGAACAACTAGAGCCGCCACAAGACGGCTTGGCTGCGGGGACCGGAACAACTAGAGCCGCCGCAAGACGCCCCCTCGCCGTTCCTCGACGCTGCGTGCCCGCGCTGCCACACGGGTGATTGCAGGCGCCCCATGCCACCCAGCCGCCGAAAGCACAATCGACGCGCGAACAGCTCCTCCTTCTTCGTCACCCTCTGGTTTGATCGACCAGGAGTAGCATTGGCCACAGGACAAGCCACATTTAACAAGATTTAACAAGACTGCCATGCCAAACATCAAGTTCCAGATAGCAAGTAGACAAGGAAGCCATTGGCTTATCGAGAGTCCAACAATTTTATCATCTATGTGTAGCCCGCCCTTATCAGATATCTGTCAATTCTATTTTTAAACATATTCACACTACTAGCATTAACACAATCATTTGGCAGTCTGTTCCATTCATTTATCACCCTCTGTGAGAAAGAGTACTTTCTCATGTCGACGCGCGAACATCCAACCGACAGATGGTCATCGTTCTAGTACAGCGCTAATTACATTAAATGTATGTCGCTATATATTTGCGACCCTCTCAAACAGCTACTGCACAATTCTGAAGAGCACCGCTTTGTCGCGTCCTAGTCACACAGACCAATGATATGATGATTTGACTCATTGATAGACGCGATTCGCTGGTTTTGTCTCAGAGCACCAGTGATATTCCGATTAGCTACACACAAAGTAACGCTTGCTGGGACAGCTGAATTGCGAAATGTAGCGCGCATGTTTTGATATAACTGAACACAAGATGTAACGAAACACCCGATATAACTTATTTTAGCAACACCGGTTGGCAACTCAGTACTCTATTTGGAGTATATTTGAATACATTTTGAATTTTGCAAAACACCATTCCAATTATTTACAATATATTTTCGCGGTGTCGCAAGTTTTGTCGGCCGTTTTAAGTTGCAATGATCGTGAACAAATGTGAAAAAGTCGACTCATCTTGTGGTAGTGGTTCTGTCCCATGTAACCGTCGCTGAAAACACCTAAGTGCTTAGCACTTCCAGGAACCTTCGTTTGGACACACTGATTTTTTTTCATGACGGCCTCTGCAAGTTTTTTTACACAAATTGACGCAGAAGTTATACGTGTGGCCTTTCTAAATTCATTGATGTACGCGTCTCTCTGTGACCGCATTCTGCACCTCTTATTTTGTCCCCACTCCTCCTCATTTCTTCTTCTTTTACTGATAAGTTCAGCTTCATCCTTCGCGGCTTACTGCGGAATACACAATATGACGTCAACACCGTCCCAACTTCATGGAGTAGGGCCAGTGTTGACGTCAGACTTTTAGCGCTAGCTTTGTGAGCAACAAACAGGTAAAGTTGTCGTGACTTAGGAACACGCGTTGGCGTTCTGACCTGTGATCTGTTTGTATGTATTCACTTGTTGTGTTTTCAAGATAGATCATCTGATTAACCCTGGAGCATATATTATGTTCAACACTTCAATGCAGATTAGCGACTTCTGTCGGACCAACATGTCAATAATTATTAAGGTTTAGTTAAAGTTTAACACGAGTATATGCTCATAATCTATCCCACGTCTATGTCAATAGGTACTTCATAATCGCTTCTACAGCTACTGCTACAACTACCGCTACCACTATCACTAGCTCTCCCACTACCACTACCAATACCGCTACAGTAGCAGTAGCAGTAGCAGTAGCAGTAGCAGTAGCAGTAGCAGTAGCAGTAGCAGTAGCTGTTGCTTTTACTATTGCTATTGCCAAATATGATAACGATAATGAGGATGATGATGATGGTGATGATAATGATAATGATATGATGATAATAATAATGACAATAATGATGATAACAATGATTACAATAGTAACGATAATGATAAGTACAACAACAATAATAAAATAATAAGATACACTTATATTCAACACAATTACTAACTATAATCGATTAATAATTAAACGAGTACATTTGCTCTTAGAAGTACTGTTTTAGCATTGCGGTTGTATACAAGGTGGATTCATCTAACAGTAATGCTAACGGTCATCTTAGCACATGTAACGGACGCCAAACAAAACAGATATACATCAGCTTCTGCTCCTAATTGCGTGTATTGCGTGGCAATGCAAGTGCCACTTTCTGAGGCAGCCGGACGTAATTGTCACCTACGGTACAATTGAAAAGGGTTGCATTGCTGGATGAAATCGATCAGTTCATAATGCAACACGATATGGCTATAACTAAGCTTGTCAATAGCAGTTGTTCCGGCAATGAAGGGGCACCAACGTAAATTTTCATCTCATGATACAACTGCTTCATGTGAACTCACGCATATGCACAAATACACACGCACGCAGGTCGTGTACACATGCACCTGCATATGTATAAACGCAGAACATTGAGTTCTGAGTGTGTATTTCAATTTAGGTGTTGAACTTTATTAACTTCGAGGCACCGATACATCGAATATTGTTTTTAAATATCTACCACTGACCAGGTACTCATTTATACCGCTGATTGGACTGAGGCAACACGGAGTGAACGAAATGGCACATAAAGGTAAAAGGTAAAGGTAAGTTCTTATATAGCGCGGTATCCAGTCCGTAGGACCGCTCACAGCGCTTTACACTTCAACCCTGGCAGACCTGTGCATTCCAAGGCCATCTCAACTTCTCTGGGAAGCGTTCAGCTGTATAGCCAGGCACTCATTTATACAGCTGAGTGAACTGTGGCAACGCCCCACAATACACATGCTTCGAAACTCCAGCAAGAGGATTCGAATCCAGGTTCTCTAGATCGAGAGTCCGATGTTCTAATCGCTACGGTATCTATCTGTCCTTTCACAATCCATGGTCTGTCCACGTTAGTCGACATGTTGTGCTCGGTATCGCCACCTGACGGGTATATAATTACTGAGGGTCTCTTTTGGGTAATGTATTTCCATAGTGCTACCACCTCTGTGCGCTTGCGCGCGCGCGTGTGTGTGTGTGTGTGTGTGTGCGTGCGTGCGTGCGTGCGTGCGTGCGTGCGTGCGTGCGTATGGGTATGTGCATGTTCGCGCATGACCATTTATGTATTCGTAAGTGCTTGTGTGTGTGTGTGTGTGTGTGTGTGTGTGTGTGTGTGTGTGTGTGTGTGTGTGTGTGTGTGTGTGTGTGTGTGTGTGTGTGTGTGTGTGTGTGTGTGTGTGTGTGTGTGTGTGTGTGTGTGTGTGTGTGTGTGTGTGTGTGTGTGTGTGTGTGTGTGTGTGTGTGTGTGTGTGTGTGTGTGTGTGTGTGTGTGTGTGTGTGTGTGTGTGTGTGTGTGTGTGTGTGTGTGTGTGTGTGTGTGTGTGTGTGTGTGTGTGTGTGTGTGTGTGTGTGTGTGTGTGTGTGTGTGTGTGTGTGTGTGTGTGTGTGTGTGTGTGTGTGTGTGTGTGTGTGTGTGTGTGTGTGTGTGTGTGTGTGTGTGTGTGTGTGTGTGTGTGTGTGTGTGTGTGTGTGTGTGTGTGTGTGTGAGTCTATGTTAGTTCACGCATTAAGCGTTGATTAAGTGATATGAAGGTATACGTTTATATCCCTTCACGACGCGCCGGAGCAATCGTTGAGACATCTGGACTGGTAGCCTTGTAGCGTACTACTCAGGTAACCATTTGATCCGTCAAAGCAACATCTACTTAGTGAACCGAAGGTGATAATTATAGCCTATTGCCTCGAAAAGTGGCAGCTGCATCAGCACGCGACACTGCAATTACGAGGAGGACTGATGCTTATCTGTTAGTTGAGACGATCACTACAAGTTAACACTCTACGTGCTGCAGTACCTAAGACGGCTCCTTTGAAATAGCTTCAGCTTTACCCCCTGAATAAACAGCGAAAATGTTAATAGTGGTACTAGTAGTGGGACTAGTAGTGGTACTAGTAGTGGTACTAGTAGTGGTACTAGTAGTGGTACTAGTAGTGGCACTAGTAGTGGCACTAGTAGTTGCACTAGTAGTGGCACTAGTAGTGGCACTATTAGTGGCACTAGTAGTGGCACTAGTAGTGGCACTAGTAGTGGCACTAGTAGTGGCACTAGTAGTGGCACTACTAGTGACACTAGTAGTGGTACTAGTAGTGACACTAGTAGTGACACTAGTAGTGACACTATTAGTGACACTATTAGTGACACTAGTAGTGGCACTAGTAGTGGCACTAGTAGTGGCACTAGTAGTGGTACTAGTAGTGGCACTAGTAGTGGTACTAGTAGTGGTACTAGTAGTGGTACTAGTAGTGGCACTAGTAGTGGTACTAGTAGTGGTACTAGTAGTGGTACTAGTAGTGGTACTAGTAGTGGTACTAGTAGTGGTACTAGTAGTGGCACTAGTAGTGGCACTAGTAGTGGCACTAGTAGTGGTACTAGTAGTGGTACTAGTAGTGTTACTAGTAGTGGTACTAGTAGTGGTACTAGTAGTATAATATTTTTTAGTCATTGTTGCAGCAGTAGAATTAGTGGTAATGTAATAATAATGTGGTAATTGGTGGTAACTTACTGCGGTAGGTGTAGCAGTAATAGTTGTGTATTTGTGGTACCGGTAGTAACAGCTATAGTAATAATGGTAGTGGTAGTGGTACTGGTACTGGTAGTGGTAGTGATACTGGTAGCGGTAGTGTTGTCGATAGCGTTGGCAGCAGCATTTATATTAAGCCATTACGCTTACTGTGATTACGCAATTACCTATTGATATGGTTGGGTAATTTCCCAATCGTTATTTTGGTTGGAATTTTTTCTGCGTCAAACATGTACTGCATTAAATAATGTGTTGGCCACACTGAAGCATGTAATTTGCATTGAGTTATTGTCCCTAATAGGTGCGTGTGGGGTAATCAGCTTACATGTGGCCCGTTCTCTGTATCTACACTATCAATATCAATCAATCGAATACATAGACATATCATTGGACAAACCACCAACAGTGTCTCTTTGAGTGGCTCAACATATCGACAGTTAATTACAGACACTGCATGTGTATGTGATCATTACTGTGGCCTACGATGCATAATCACACAGGCTCGATATTCCCAAACACAATGTTTACATAACTTGTTGCCCTTGACCACTTATTATCGACTCATGGAATGAAGACACACGAACAATGCACTGGCAGTTCAAACAAATGGAAAGTCGGTCCACGAACAATGCACTGGCAGTTCAAACAATTGGAAAGTCGGTCCACGAACAATGCACCGGCAGTTCAAACAAATGGAAAGTCGGTCCACGAACAATGCACTGGCAGTTCAAACAAATGGAAAGTCGGTCCACGAACAATGCACTGGCAGTTCAAACAAATGGAAAGTCGGTCCACGAACAATGCACTGGCAGTTCAAACAAATGGACAGTCGGTCCACGAACAATTCACTGGCAGTTCAAACAAATGGAAAGTCGGTCCACGAACAATGCACTGGCAGTTCAAACAAATGGAAAGTCGGTCCACGAACAATTCACTGGCAGTTCAAACAAATGGAAAGTCGGTCCACGAGCAATGCACTTACAGTTCAAACAAATGGAAAGTCGATCCACGAACAATGCACTAGCAGTTGAAACAACTGGAAAGTAGGTCCACGATCAATGCACTGGGAGTTCAAACAAATGTAAAGTCGGTCCACGAACAATGCACTGGCTGATCCACAACAATAATTATAGTATTGCACAAATGCAGATATTTTGTTGAAGTCGTCTTTCTGGTTTCCCCTTTTCTCTCTCTAATTTTAATATTCCGCTTACCCATATTTAGATTGGAACATGAATTATCGGATTATCATCTATAGTCATTGTGCTAATACTCGAATTATAAATAAATAGTGAGTTAACATGCATCGGGGATTTTCTTAAAGTTTATGGTTTTATAAATTTCTCCGTGAGACGCTGTTGCGGCACCTCTGATGGTGATTTGACAAACTGTCTCCACATTTGCTGGTCCATTGCTGCCACTTGCGTTTCATAAAAATCTAGATGTGTCCACTCTTAGATTTTATCCTCCCAATTCCTTAGCTTATTGCCTCTCGTTGTTGAGCATTCCACTGTGCTTTGGGGCATGTTTTTGCAAGGACAGTGGACCTTATTGCTGGCATGGTCAATGTATGGGATGCGCAATATTTTAAGGTAGCATCTCATTTCCATTTATTGCATTAATATTTAAATTTCTGCCGTTTGTGTCCATAACTTGCAAGCAGATGTTTGTGCAATTCTTGAATTGAATTCTTATTGTGCTCCTTTATCCGATAACGTTGCAACTGGAGATTTGAAAGAGGCGACAATCTTAAGCTATTTCCATACGTATATGACATACATCATGTAGGTGTTTTCAAGTACCATTTCTACATGGTACTGACGGTTCATTTGTAAACTATGTGTGTGTGTGTGTGTGTGTGTGTGTGTGTGTGTGTGAGTGCGTGAGTGCGTGCGTGCGTGCGTGCGTGCGTGGGTGCGTGCGTGCGTGAGTGAGTGTATGTATGTATGTATATATATATATATATATATATATATATATATATTTATATATTATTGAGTGTTTATGTGCCTTGACGGCTTCCTTTATTTTAAGGTGTGTGCACCCTTACCTGTAATGTTAAACACAGTTCATGTAATGCATAGTATTTCTGATAGCGGACATTATAAATGTTTGTGTTTTTTTATTTTTAACGATATAGGTATTGCTGCTTACAATATATACTTAAACTACCTAACAAACAGTGATGCTTTGCCCAATGATAACCCGTGCACGTATCCTCATCTACTTACTTACTTAATCCTCTTGGCCCCTTCAGGAGCATAGGGCGTCAACCATGTTTCTCCACCTCACTCTCTTCTGGGCTAGAGCTTTGGCCTCTTGCCAGGTGACCCTCACTTTATCAAAATCTTGTAGTGTGGAGCGTCTCCAGTTGATTTTTGGCCTTCCTTGTCTTCTCTTTCCTTGTGGGTTATAGTCCATTGCTTGTTTGGTTGTATTTGTTGGATCTTTTCTGAGTGTGTGGCCAATCCAGCTCCATTTTCTCCTCTTGATGGTAGTGCTTATTTCGTCCTGTTTGGTTTTCTTCCAGAGCTCTTTATTTGTTATTTTGTTAGGCCACCATACCTTAAGGATGTATCGGAGGCGACTGTTGATGAAGACTTGGAGTTTGTTGTTGAGAGACTGAGTGGTTTTCCACGTTTCACAGCCATAGAGAAGAACTGGTTTAACGTTGGTGTTGAAAATGCGGATCTTAGTGTTTATGGATAGTTGGGAAGAGAGCCATACAGGGCGTAGGGTTCTGAAGGCATGGCGAGCTTTATTGATGCGTAGCTCCACATCTTTGTCAGCTCCACCATTTGTACTGATGTTGCTCCCGAGGTAGATGAAATCTTGTACTTCCTCAACAGTACCACTTTCTAATGAGATGGGTTCGGAGGATCTGCTGTTGACTTTCATCACTTTTGTCTTTCCCACATTGATCTTAAGACCCAGTTGGCTGTTTTTTTCTTGAAGCCTTTCTGTTTTTTGTTGCATGTGTTTATGGGTTTCTGAGAGTAGTGCTATATCATCTGCAAAATCTAGGTCTTCTAGTTGTGAGAACAAGTTCCACTGGATCCCAGTACGATGGTGTTCTGTGGCTCTTTTCATTGTCCAGTCTATGGCTATCAGAACGAGCAGTGGAGATAGCAAGCAGCCCTGTCGTACTCCAGTTCCAATCTGGAAGCCTTCTGAAACTTGTCCATTAAAGATGACATGACCAGTGAAACCTTTGTACATGTTCTTTATTAGGGTTACAAATGTTGTGGGTAAACCATAGTGCCTCAGGAGCTTCCATAGAACTGTCCTATCTATACTATCGAATGCTTTTTCGAAGTCCACAAAGTTTATGTAAAGGGAACTCTGCCATTCAATGCATTGTTCAACGATAATCCTGAGTGTAGCAATGTGATCTGTGCAGGATTTATCCTTTCTAAAGCCAGCTTCTTCCTTTCTTAGCTTCTTGTCAACTGTTTCTTGTATCCTATCCAGGATGATACGGCAGAGAATTTTACTGGGCACTGATAGAAGCATGATCCCTCTCCAGTTTTTACATTCACTGAGGTTGCCTATCTTGGGGATTGTAACTAGCATACCTGTCTTCCATTCAGTTTGTATTTCCTCTTTATCCCAGATCTCATTTAGCACGCTGTATAAAACGTCTGTGGTGGCCCCAATATCAGCTTTTAAGACATCAAATGGTATATTGTCAATTCCAGGTGCTTTGCCTAGCTTCAGCTTTTTGATGGCTCTCTTGATCTCCTCTTTGGATATCCTACCACAATTAATGGTAAGGTCTTCATTTGTTTCCTCAATGTCTGGGATTGAATCTGATGGAGGCCTATTCAAGCGTTGTAACTGTAGAGATTCCTTAGTGAGAATGTTTCCCTGTTTGTCCCTGATGGGGCGAATAGTGCTCTTGTTCTTCCCTGCTAGCTGTCTGGTGATCTTGTATAACTCTCTGGAGTTGTTTTGCCTAGCTGCGATCTCAGCCTCGTTTGCTAGTTTTTCGGCATATGTTTTCTTGTCCCTCTTTGTCTTCTTTTTAACTGTTTTGTTCTGCTGCAGTTTTTTTTCCTTGTGTCATCTGCTTCCTTGTTGAGTTTCATTTTAGTCTCCCTCCTTTCCTCAATAGCTTCCCAGGTGTCGTCTGTAATCCAGTCCTTCCTCCTAGCTTCCCAGCAGCCTAGGACTTGTTCACAGGTGTCTGTAATTGTATTCTTGCAACTTGTCCACTTTTCATCAATGTGTTTTCCCTCTTCCAATGCTTGGAACCTGTTCCGTAGTGTGATTCCCAGTTCCTGTCGTATTTTAGTATTTTGAAGTTTTCTTATCTCAAACCTTCTTTGTACCTTGTTATCCGTCTTCTTCTTTGCTGCTAGCTTCATCCTAAATTCACCCACAAGGAGGTGGTGGTCGGAGTTAATGTCAGCTCCTTTTTTCAATCTGACGTCTAGAAGCACTCTCCTCCATTTCTTGGTGATTGTTATGTGGTCAATTTGGTTTTCCGTCTGTAAATCTGGGGATATCCATGTGGCTTTGTGTGTAGGCTTGTGTGGAAAGAGGGTTCCTCCGATTATCAGTTCATTGAGAGTACAGAAATCTGCAAACAGGAGACCGTTCTCATACATCTGTCCCAGACTTTCTTTCCCCATTGTGCCTTTCCAATTGTCATTATCCTTTCCAATCTTGGCATTCATATCCCCCATAACAACTTGGATATCCCTCTTCGGTAGTTTTTGGGTGACTGTTTGTAGATGTTGGTAGAAGGTCTCTTTCTCTTCAAATTCAGCAGAGTTGGTTGGTGCATAGCAATGTATAATGGTGATATTCCTACCTTTTGATGTAAACCTGGCTGTGATGATTCTCTCCGAGACTGGTTCCCATTCGATGAGACTTTTTGCTGCATCCTTTGAGAGGAGCAGCCCTACTCCATGTGTGTGCGCATCTTCTTCTCTCTCATTCCCAGAGTACAAGTAAGTTTCTCCAGAGCTAGCTGTAACCTTCCCAAAGGTGTTCCATCTGCTTTCACAGATTCCAATGATGCTCAGCTTGTATCTTCTCATTTCTTTGGCGAGCTGTGCCAGTTTTCCTGCCTGGTACAGTGTCCTGACATTCCAGCATCCATTTCTATTTTTTTACTTGAGCTGTAGGAGACTCTTCCTCCCTTGGGCTTCCTGTCGCTTTATCCCAAGGGATTCTTACGCACCCTTCCAGGACAGCGTGCTTTTCTCAGATCGAGGTGTGGTTGAGTATTCATGGTTTCGGTTTCTGTAATCGATTTCAATAACAACTGAGTGGGTGATTAGCCCAAGCCGCTGTGCCCACAAGTTTTCCGCAGTGGTCGTAGACCATTTTCCTCCCGGGCTCCATGATCAAGAGATGTGGCTGGACTGTGCTTTGTCTGACCACTCGCCCCATACCTGCCCGGTATGGTTGGAACTGCCAGGAGTTGCCTCCCACCGGTATAGCTCAGGGGGTCATAGGGGTACACAAGCGTCCTTACCACGACAAGGTAACAGTCCACAAGGAAGCGTATCCTCATTACTCCATACATAAATAATTGTAGCGTGCCTTGGTCTACCGGGTGCTACACGAGTAGTGCGTTTGTGCACGTGCGCGTGCGTGTCACTGTTTGTCTGCATGAGTTCACATAAAGCAGTGTTATCATGACATGATGTTGATAACAAATGAAGTGGCATATTTTGTCCGAAAAGGCAGCCTTTACTCAGGCAACCGAAGGTTAAAAATACGGTCTATTGCCACCGAAATGTGCCCATCTGCCACGTGCGACTGCCACTGCCGCTGCCACTGTATGTGCTGCTGCGCAACTTGAACTACTCCTAGCAGGGGCAGTGGCAGCGGCAGTAGCAGTTGCAACAACAACCGCAATATTAGTATTATTACTAGTAGTAGTAGTAGTAGTAGTAGTAGCACTGGTAGCAGAAACAGCAGCAGTAGTAGTAGCAGCAGCAGCGGTGGCAGTAGTAGTAGTAGTAGTAGTTGTAGTAGTAGCACTGGTAGCAGTAACAGTAGCAGTAGTAGTAGCAGCAGCAGCGGTGGCAGTAGTAGTAGTAGTAGTAGTAGTAGTAGTAGTAGTAGTAGTAGTAGTACTAATAGTAGTAGTAGTAGTAGTAGTAGCAGCAGCAGCAGCAGCAGCAGCAGTAGCAGTAATAGCAGTAACAGTAGCAGTAGCAATAGTACTAGCAGCAGCAGCTGCTGCAGCAGCGGCAGCGGTAGCAGTAGCAGAAACAGCAGTAGCAGTAGTTGTAGTAATATGCCAATAGCTAGCATAGCAGCAGCGGTAGCGGCGTTAATACACCGACATGTTGACTGCGATTAAGAAGTGCCTGTTGCTATATACCTGGGAAATGGTTCGATCGTTATTTCGGTTGTGCATTTTTCACATAGTTAAATGACTATTATGGTTTTAATATGGTTGTCACACCTTTTTTAAAAACGTCTGAGTCAGCTCTCTATCTTCTTGTGTGTCCTCCGTGTTTCTGAAGTCGGCTCTCTGTCTTCTTGTGTGTCCTCCGTGTTTCTGAAGTCGGCTCTCTGTCTTCTTGTTTGTCCTCTGTGTTTCTGAAGTCGGCTCTCTATCTTCTTGTTTGTCCTCCGTGTTTCTGAAGTCGGCTCTCTATCTTCTTGTTTGTCCTCCGTGTTTCTGAAGTCGGCTCTCTGTCTTCTTGTTTGTCCTCCGTGTTTCTGAAGTCGGCTCTCTAACTTCTTGTGTGTCCTCCGTGTTTCTGAAGTCGGCTCTCTATCTTCTTGTTTGTCCTCCGTGTTTCTGAAGTCGGCTCTCTATCTTCTTGTTTGTCCTCCGTGTTTCTGAAGTCGGCTCTCTATCTTCTTGTGTGTCCTCCGTGTTTCTGAAGTCGGCTCTCCATCTTCTTGTGTGTCCTCCGTGTTTCTGAAATCGGCTCTCTGTCTTCTTGTTTGTCCTCCGTGTTTCTGAAGTCGGCTCTCCATCTTCTTGTGTGTCCTCCGTGTTTCTGAAGCGTACATTAGTACTGAACTAACGGATGGTGGAGGAGTACGAGTATGAGTACATTGATGATGGATGAGTACGAGTACGAGTACATTGATGATGTATGAGTACGAGTACGAGTACATTGATGATGGATGAGTAAGAGTACGAGTACATTGATGATGGATGAGTACGAGTAGGAGTACATTGATGATGGATGAGTACGAGTACGAGTACATTAATGATGGATGAGTACGAGTACGAGTACATTGATGATGGATGAGTACGAGTACGAGTACATTGATGATGGATGAGTACGAGTACGAGTACATTGATGATGGATGAGTACGAGTATGAGTATATTGATGAAGGATGAGTACGAGTATGAGTACATTGATGATGGATGAGTACGAGTACGAGTACATTGATGATGGATGAGTACGAGTATGAGCACATTGATGATGGATGAGTACGAGTATGAGTACATTGATGATGGATGAGTACGAGTACGAGTACATTGATGATGGATGAGTACGAGTATGAGTACATTGATGATGGATGAGTACGAGAACGAGTACATTGATGATGGATGAGTACGAGTACGAGTACATTGATGATGGATGAGTACGAGTATGAGTACGTTGATGATGGATGAGTATGAGTACGAGTACATTGATGATGGATGAGTACGAGTACGAGTACATTGATGATGGATGAGTACGAGTACGAGTACATTGATGATGGATGAGTAGGAGTATGAGCACATTGATGATGGATGAGTACGAGTACGAGTACATTGCTAAAAACTGAGTACGAGTACGAGTACATTCTCACGAGTACGAATACCAGTACATATTTTATAAATATTAAATGATAACATATTTTAAGCTAACAATTATTAATTAATCTAATTTATATAACTTAGCAACAAGTGAATTTGCAATAGCAGTTGATCAGATTTTTGTATGAGGTAAACTGTAAAAAAATCATCAACAATAACATTTACTTCGATTAAAACAAAACAACCAACAGGAAGATTTGTTACCTGACAACACACTGGCTACATCTCTTTGTTTAGCATTCTCTTATCTGCTCCCTCAGTCCCTGCTCTCTCAAACCCAGACTACCATGTCTCATGGCTTCATGGAACATGCTGCCTGTCTTATGGCTTGTTAAGAAGCACTTGAGTCATTGTTAATAATTGCAATCAAGGGTCAATATTTCCAATAGTTGTAACGTACTTAGTACAGTAGGGAATTCGCCATAAACCCATACAATATAATTATGGTTTACGCAATATATATATATATATATATATATATATATATATATATATATATATATATATATATATATATATATATATATATATATATATATATATATATATATATATATATATATATATATTATATATATATTATATATATATATATATATATATATATATATATATATATATATATATATATATATATATATATATATATATATATATATATATATATATATATATACTTATACTTGAAGACAAACGAACGCCTACCCCTACAAACAAATGGGAACCCCAAACATTACCTTTTACAAACCCCTCCATTTTACAACCATACAAACATGGTATGACACCTACAATCAGTTTTTGTGTGGAGTCCCTTCTTAACTGCAGTTAACAATTCATAAACCACATGCTTTGATATAATAGTCTTCCAGTGAGTAAACATTACCCCCCTAAATATGTACATCATTTGAAGGGGTAGAAGTGAGAAGGTTTATTCAAATTGCAACAAAGGGGATGTGTGGTAATTTGAATAAAGTTTGCTTGTCCTTGTTTTGAATAAAGACGACGTGAGTCCAATGTACAAGTTTTTATACATCAGTTCAGATTGTCTTCTTTTGGTGCACAAAGGCAGTGTTACAATTTGCAATTTGTTTATATTAGAATTTTGCAATTTATATTTTCTAACCTTAGACTACTGTTTGTTGAGAGGGTTAGCACATGCCAATACAACAGGCTCAAAATCCCCTTTGTACTTGTTAGCCAGACTGCTGGCACCAGATTATACTGCTGTAGGAGGCAGTCTGACTTGAGTCACCTTACTTCTACAGAGGAAGACTCAGCTGGCAGTTTTTAGCGGTTAGCACTATCAGCCAGTGCCAAGTGGCATGCTCTCCTGGTGGCATCAAAGCTAACTTGTGGGTTAAACGATGAATGGCCCTTTATGAACATCCTGGTGGCTTAATTAAACAAACGGATAATGGCCTGAATTGGTAGCCTACAATTGTTTGCTTAACTGGGTGTTTCTGACTGGGAAAAAATGCTGCCTGTTGCCTTTTTTGGTATCATAGTCAAGGTTATTGGAGAATGGGGTTGTACTATGTGTATGGATGGCTAGGGGAGTAATCAATCAGCAAAGTATTTAAAAAAAACATTCAAATGCCTCAGGAAAGTATAATTTGTTAACTACAAATAAATTAATTTTCACAGCATATATTGACAAAGTACTCAGATGTACTCGGTAAACGGACAAAAACCCACTGGACAAAACCCCACTCAGACAACACCCCATTGGACAAAACCCCACTCAGTACATAGCTCACTTGGAAAAAAACCCACTTCACTCATATTCAAAGACAACTAAGTTTTTTTTCTTTTTTGCTTTTTAATCATGTATTCGGTATCCACATATTCAATGTACACAATATAGAAAACATAACAATAGAACAGATTTTACTTCCATCTCACACAATGTCCAATGCCCCTCAGTGTATCTGGAACTGACTTGGTACCATCACAACGGTCAGTACAGAGAGTGTGTAACTTTGTCTGGAGCTTAAGAGTGTGGCGGCGTACACGCTTGGCTGGTGGTTCACCATGCTCATCACATTGCATTACAGTGGCAACTTGGGCCTGATCCTTCCGGATGCTCTCAATGGCTCTCCAGATGGTGGGGTGAGCATGTCCTACCAACTTGGAAAAGGCATTGTTCCAACCCTCATAGATGTTGTTGTTTCTGGAGCCACCTTGAAGGGTGATTGTGTGAACTTTCCACATGGATGGTGGATACATAGGTGGCTTGCGACGAATGCGAAGGGGAGGTACAAGTGCCATCTGGACGTTGGGGTGGCTGTATCTGACGGTAGGTACTGGACACATAGGTGCTATCAAAGTAATGCCGAAGGGATTCTAGTCCATCAAGAATGTTTTCACGGAGGTAGGCCATGCCCTCAGGTATATCATCTTCTGGCAGGAAAGCTGGCAGGAAAAGACCATCCAGCATCCCACAGAAGAGCTTAACGTCCTCCTCCTCACGATAGCGCTGTACAAAACCAAGACTCTGTATTTTCCTCCATGTGCACTGGGTAAGATGATAGAAACATCCGTGGACGTTGACATGAGGTCCGAAGGTTGATTGCACGCCATTGATCACCGCCTGCTCGAAGTCAATGGTCACAGTGGGTCGACATTGAAGCCAAACTCACTACACCTATCCTGAATAGCTGTGAAAAGTTCCTCATATGTTTCCTGGTGCTTGTTTGGATAGAAAGGCGTAGACACGGGTCACTGCTGATTCTCCAAGTGGTACACGGACCACGTACAACTGAGTGAATAGGGGTGATGCAACATCAAAAGTTCCATCCATATACCAGGAGTCAGAACTAGCGAGGTGTCTAAGTCCAAGGTCAGTTCCAAACACTAAGATCCTATCAGAAGAATCGACATCGGGTTATTGGTCATGTGCTTTGCACGTTCCCGTCTGAGCGAGCGCTTGACAGTCTCAGGATTGCCGAGCCCAGCACGTATGTCTACACGTGTACCCGTGGTCTGGTCTGATATGAGTTGAGTGAGTGTACCATGTGATCCAGCAGCACGCTCCTTGAGTGAGGCACGTAACTTGGTGACTATTACTGCCTGTTGCTGTGAATCATGGCTATGTGATGTGGAGCTGGTGACAGTTGTCATCTGGAAAGATACAATAAGAAATATAACATTAGTTTAATGGTCAAATGATAAGCAGGTAATTTGATTATCATTAATTTACATCAGAGTAGATTATTTGAGTTTAGGGAATGTATTGTATCAGTAATTTACATAAGATATTTACCTCAGCATATGTAGTCACACCTCCCTTACAGCTGAATGCATGCGATTGGAGCACTCCCATCTGACATTCTTCTTGGCATACTTCCTGGTGTACATGTAGCCCTCGTGTGCAAGCTTCAAACCACCCTTGTGGTTAGTGATGATCTCCACGTTATCAATTGTGTATTATAATATCAGAGAGAGAGAGAGAGAGAGAGAAAGAGAGAGAGAGAGAGAGAGAGAGAGAGAGAGAGAGAGAGAGAGATCAGAGAACAATTCAGGTTCCAGTTTTCTGGTGCCCTTATGTGCAGGTCAGCTGTGATGTAACTAGCAATTAGGGGAAGCCATCTACTACTGAATGGCTTCCCTGTCACATGCTGTCAGGGATGATCCCCCCTGATCCCTATATAATTAGTTTTGCTGGTAACTATCAATTAAAGGAAGCCATCTACTACTGTATGGCTTCCCTATCACATGTTGTGATCCCCCTAAAGTGTGTTATTAATGGCTTCATTAAGCAATCAACAGCACTAAAAATTGTATTTCAAAACCATTCATTTGAAGTGCAATCAGAAATATATTTACTTTAACTAATAAAATTAATTATTATTTTATAAAAGTTCTTATTAGTTTTACTATTTCTTTAAAAAAATTCAGAGTGGGGTATTGTCCATAATTCTGATTAGTGAGTGGGGTTTTGTCCGAATGGGATTTGTCTTGTTGGGTTTTGTCCAGTGGGGTTTTGTCCGAGTGGGGTTTTGTCCTGGATCCGGATAATCTTAGTATATTGTGTGTGAGTACGAGTACGAGGACAAGTACATGACACATAAGTTATATGAGTACGATTACGAGTACGAGTACTTCAAAAATGTACACGAGTACACGAGAAACGAGTACTTCGAGGTATGATATGCACTGTTAGCTAACGCTAAGGAGCCGTCTTAGAAGCACAGCAGCACATGCAGTGTCAACTTGTAGTGATCGTCTCAACTAACTGATAAGCATCAGTCTCCTCCTAATTGAGGCATCACGTAGTATTGCAGGTGCCACTGTTCGAAGCGATAGGCAGTAATTTTCACCGTGGGCATTGAGTAAAGGTTGTCGTCATGCTTTATGAATAAAAGCTGCGTGTTCGCATGCATAGTATACAAACGTTTGTTCCGGGACTACTGGCTAATGTATGATATCTCAAACTAATAGCCGAGAACATAACACTATACTTTTGTTTTGTTTCATACGAAGTATGTATGTATGTATGTATGTATGTATGTATGTATGTATGTATGTATGTATGTATGTATGTATGTATGTATGTATGTATGTATTAATTTATGTATGTATGTATGTATGTACGTACGTACGTCTGTACGTGCGAATGTATGAATGTATGTATGTATGCATGTATGTATGTATGTATGTGTGTATGTATGTATGAACGTACGAACGTACATACATACTTACTTACATACATACGTGCAAACATGTATGTATGTATGTTTGTATATGTGTGTATGCATGTATGTATGTATGTATGTATGTATGTATGTATGTATGTATGTATGTATGTATGTATGTGTGTATGTATGTACGTGCGTACGTACGCATGTATGTACGTATGTATGTATGTATGTATGTATGTATGTATGTATGTATGTATGTATGTATGTATGTATGTATGTATGTATGTATGTATGTATGTGCAATTGTTAGCAACGTTATGCGTGTTTCTACCATTGTTATGTGGTTAACATCAAAAGTCCTCCTTCTAATTGTAGTGTCACGTGATAATGCAGGTACCACTTTTCGAGGCGATAGACCGTATTGTCACCTTCTGTTCAACTAAGTACATGTTGCTTTGACTGATCAAATGTGTAACTGTGCAATGCATCAATTTTAGACCTCCAATCCGTATTTCTACAACGTCAACGGTTGTTCCGGCGGGCAGTGAAGAAACATTAGTGCATGGGTATAGACAATGGTAGTTGTGAACTAATAGTATTTGTGGCTGAATGCTTCCCAAATAAGTCGAGTTGGCGTTGGAATGCACATATGTGTACATAGGTGAAGGGTGAAGCGCTTTGGATGGTCCTGTAACAAAGTCGAAAAGACTATTGGATATTGACAGTGTTTAATGTGTGAAGTGGAAGCTACCAGAGGAAATAGAGCAACTGAAAAAAGAGTTGCATACCAACATCACTACTACTGTAACATTACCATTATATAGCAACAAGGAAAACAATTGTAATCACAATGCAAAAGCAATGTCTTCTATCAATATAACAACATAATAAAGTAACTTCTTCACAAATAAAGATCATTCGTCAACACCCATTTACATCAATGTGAATTTGAACACATGAAGAAATAAATTAGGTTCATACACTCATACATTGCCCGAAAACCACTACGCCCAGCACACCTATTGCCGCCACGCCCTTAACTGAATTGTAAACCAAGTCGAACGACTTCCAAAACATTCAACTTAACATAGTTTCAAATAAAGTCTCACTATATAAGTATTATAAAAGTGACTCACCAGAGATAAAATGTCAATATATATATATATATATATATATATATATATATATATATATATATATATATATATATATATATATATATATATATATATATATATATATACTGAGCCGGGGAAGGTTGCTTGCATATAACAACGTTTCTCCTCTTCTTCGGCCCAGGGCGAACTGCATTGACTCTTTCTAAAACTGGCTCAGATTGTTAAACTGGGAGTGACACTCGCCCCCTAGTGACTAGCCTATCAAATACATAAACAGCTAAATCCACCAGGGTTACATTATAATGACTCTAGAATGTCTTAGTGGTGTTAATTGGTTAGATCATGTTGGAAAACCCTACCCTAGACACTAACATTTGTCCTCTACCATATATGGTTCAGAAGTTATACAGTTAATCAACGAGTTGCCGCTATCTTGGACGCCATCTTGAATTCACGGGGATTTTTATTATGTTACTCTAGATCCTTTCGGGAATCTATTGTGCAAAAATCAGCTTTCTGTATTGAACTTTTAGGTTTTACCTAAAACTCGTGGATTATACATTAATAGAACGAATGTGTTACTTATACGATTATTTACCAACATTATGCATGTTGAAATGTCAGCATAGCAGCACTGTTTGAATTGATTAAGACACGATTTGAACGTATGTGATTTATTTTCAGATACAGGATGCGTAACCTTGATGTTCCTGTGCTGCTTGTCGTCCCTTGCGGATGTAGTGACGCGCTTCTCTTTGGCAGAGTGAGTTCAACTTTGTCGCCCAACTGAACTGTCCGGGAATGTTTAATTGTAGATGTGGTCGTATCCCTATTATTTCTTAACCAGAGAAGACCGTGTAAGGTGGTATGTATGTAGGTTCCATGGTATCTTTGCCTTAAAGTCTTGGACTAAAAGGGTA